>VZTU01009305.1:20584-37090 GCA_013400835.1 Zapornia atra
TGGGGGGGGGGGTGAGGGGGGGTGCGGGGGGGGGGGAGCCGTAAGGAGGGGACGGGGACACAGACAGACCCCGCCCGACCCGACAGACGTGGGACCGGGGCTGGGGGTCCTGGTACCGGCAGCAGGCGGGGCACCCGTAATACCGGCGTTGAACCGGGCGGGGAGCGTGTTGCATCTGCTGCGGGGATGGGGCGGTCCTTGTGGGGTGCAGCACGCGCGGTGCGGGGGCTCTGCGCGGCCCGGGGGGCGCGGGGATACGTTCGCTGCTTTGGGCGGGAGCTCGGGGAGCACTGCGCGGCGTGGGACGGGGAATGGGCTGCTGGGGGGGCGGTGGCACAGGGGTGGCCTTGTGCTGGTGGGGTCCCGCTTTGGGTGCCCCAGCGTGTGGCTCCGACCCCGGGAGAAGCGAGACCCGGAGAGGCTGGGGCACTGCCCAGCACCGGGAGCGTCCCCGGGGCCGCTGTGGGCTGGCCCCCCTGACCCACCCCCCACGCTGACCATGCCCGGCTGTGCCGCAGGGCGCTGCGGGCCCTGCTGGAGCAGGGGGGTGACCCCAACCTGCTGCTCCCGGGAGGGTTCACCCCCATCCATCTGTACCCCTGCAGAGAGCAGGTGGGGGGCGGGTGCTGCCTGGGGCCTCTGCTGCGCCGCGATGGGAGCCCCAACATCAGGTAATGACCGGGGAGCGCCCAGTATGCCCCACGCCCCGTGACGCCGGAGCACCTAGCCTCGGGGCTGGTGGCACTCGTGCGACCTCGTCCTGCTCCAGGGACACCAGGAAGCTGATGTCACCGCATGTCACCGTGTCCTGGGGGGGCAGCAGGCGCCTCGACCTCCTGCAGAAGAAACAGAGGCACCCAGAGCTCCGACACCTGGTGAGCAGGGACAGCTTTGGGGATGGGGACAGTGTCCTGGAGATGCTGCCTGTGCTGGGGGTCTGCCTGGCCCTGATGGGGACACGTCCCTCTGTGGTGGCCCTGGTAGCGGTGATAGCAGCGTCCCCTCCCTGCAGCATGGGAACCGAGCCATTGACCTGGTGCTGGGTCACCGTCATCGTGTGCAGGGACCTTGGGACTTGCAGCACACCTGGGGCTGGTCCCCTGCAGAAGGTGAGGTCCCTGGGTGCCCCATCAGCCAGGACGGGTGGTGGGGTGGGGGCCTGATGCAGCCCCCTGCTTCGGGCTGGACACTGACTCCCACCTCTGCATCCAGATCCAGGGGGGGCCAGGTGCTCCCTGTCCTTCCTGACTGACGATGGCACCGACAGCAGCATCTGCCCTGAACCCTCCGAGGTCGGACCCCTGAGCAGCACCTGCAGGTCCCAGCTGGAGGAGCTGGAGGGCGGCTGTGGCTCGGGGCCCCCCCAGCCCCTCGCCTCTAGTACGCTGCTCTGGGCTGGGGATGAGCTCACAGAGGGACCCCAGAGCTGGATGCTGAGGGGAAGGATGGGGGGTCCTATCAGGCACGGCCCCGACCCCACTCCACGGCAGGAGTTTGGTGCCGGTGGGTGCCTGAGCTCCCCCCAGCCCCGGCAATACTGTAGGGTGCCAGGGGGACATGGGGTATGCCCGAGGACTCCCCTGCTTTGCAGTGCCCCCATCAACTGCTCTGTAGCTTGTGGGAGCCCTGGGGACAATGACACACCGGGCATTGCTGCTCAGCACCGTACCTGTATCCCCTGGGGACCACGGATGGGCAGAGCAGGGCTGGGTATTGTGGCCCCAGCTGCCCCGAATCTGGGGACAATGGTGCTGGAGATGGAGGATGGAGGCTGTGACCGCAGCAGCCTTGGAGACAGCAGCAGTGCCAGTGACCACTTTGTCAGTGCTGTAGAGACCCTGGAGCCCAGCGAGGCTGGAGCGTGCCTGGGGGCTCAGCACTGCTGCTCCCCCCAGCATAGGGCAGCTGGGGGTCTGGAGCTGGGGAAGGGCCACTCCCCAAGAGGTGCTGCTGTCTCGGAGCTGTCCCCCCGCAGCTCCCCAAGTCTGGGGCAGGTGCAGAGTGAGACTTTTTTGGGGGGCTCCAGGGCAGCTCCCTGTGTCAAGGATGGCTCAGATGCAGGTGATGTCACGGAGCTGCTTGTCCGGCTCCAGGGGTGCAGGCTCCAGGGTTCTCCCCCCCGGACCCCAGAACACCTTTGCAGCCCAGCCAGCCCCACTGCTGGGAGTGGGGGTGTCACCCCCCAGGGCCAGGAGCCCCCCAGGTACTGCCATGTCACCCCCAGGACCAAAAGCCGCCTCCAGGCCTTTGCAGCGCGGATCCCTGCCTCCTCTTCCTCCCTCTTCGATGAGACGCTGGAGTTTCCTCGGAGGCCCCCCAGGCTCAGAGCACCCCGGAGTGTCCCCAGGGACCCTGCCCTCACCCCAGGGCACTGCATCACCCTGGGGTGTGAGGATGTGTGCAGTGGGGACAGAGAGGGGACAGGCTCTTTGGATGACACCGAGCTCCTCCCCAGAGCCTCCCCGGAGCCCAGCTCTCCCCTGGGGACCAGCAGCTCCCCTGACTCTGGCCCCACGGTCCTGGTGGTCCCTGGGGACTGTGACCATCCTCACATCTCCCCACCTGATTCTCAAGTTTCCCCCTGTGCCACCATCAGCCCCAGTCCTGGGGTACTGGAGGGTGACTGTGGGTGGCAGGAACCGTCACCCTTGGGGACACCCCAGCCCCCATGGTCCCACAGGAGCTTCCACCCCCTCCGGGTCCCACGACAGCCGGGCAGCACTGTGGAGGAGCTGGGGAGTCCAGATGTGCCGCTCTTGCTTGCCAGCCACAGCACCCACCACACTGGGGAGCACCTCGAGGATGGGGAGCAGGGACAGGCACCCAATGAGCAGCACGGCACCGGCGTGGAGGCCAGCACTGAGGATGCTGTGGTCCAGGATGGGCGAGTGTGCTCCAATCCGCCACGGCCCCTCTTGGATGAAGGGCTACGCCGGCAGCTGCGGGTGCTGGGGGACGACCCAGGGCCTGTCACGGAGCTCACCAGGCGGCTCTACCTGCGGCGGCTGGAGGAGCTGGTGAGGAGACCCCGAGGGATGCAGGCAGGTGAGTCCTGGGGATCCCCCCCTGCCCCCCATTGCCTGGCTATCCGATCCCTGTGGTGCCAGCATGGGGCTGACCGTGCTCCCTGATGCTGCCATGGCCACCCCAGGACACAGCCCCGAGCTGGTGGCCGCGCTGCGGACTGGCTATGTCCCCGACTGCACCCAGGATGAGCTGGTCCTGGTCCAGCAGTTTGACTGCCCCGACCGGAGCTGTCGCTGGCGGGAAGGGCTGGTCAAGTCCAGCTTCAACTACCTCCTCCTTGACCCCAGGTAGGGCTGTGCCACTGCCCTGCATGTCTCCTGTGACGGGGGGAGGTCTGAGGGGGGCCCCTAGGGAGGCATTGAGCCCCAAAACCAGGGAGTTGCACCCCCAGGACCACCCAGAACCTGCCGCTTCGCTCCCAACACCTGAGCCCAGCAGAGTGCTTCAGGACCTTCATCAAAGCCATCTTCTACGTGGGCAAGGGGACACGTGCGCGGCCATACTGCCACCTTGCCGAGGCACTGAACCAGCACCGTGCCGGGATGCAGAAGGTGGGCTGGGCTGGGAGGGTTGGGGCCATGGCAATGGGTATGGGGTTGGGGACTTCAGGCCATGGTGATGGTACGTACTGTCTCACAGGGCTGCCCCAAGGTGCGGCGCATCCTGGAGATCTGGGCGAGTGGCCAAGGTGTCATCTCCGTGCACTGCTTCCAGAGCACTGTCCCGGCAGAGGCTTACACGCGGGAGGGCTGCCTCGTGGAGGCTCTGGGTGAGCGGGACCGGGGAGGGGACATGGTGCTGCCCTGGTCCTCTGCTGCTGCTCCCAGCATTGGTTCTGCTGCTGTTCTGACTCCCTGCATCCCTCTCTCCCACCCCAGGCGGGGGGGGGAAACGACATGTAGAGGGGATGCAGCCCATCCTGGGGCACACAGGGACTTTGGGTCGGGGTCTGGATGTGATTCCCTAAGCCCTCATCTCCTGCAGGAAAAGCTGCCTGACAGCGGGTGCTGGTGGGAGATGCAGGGCTGACCCTGTCCCCACGGGGCTGTGGGTGCTGACAGGGAGCGGGGCTCCATGGGTGCTGACCCTGTCCTTGCAGGGCTGCAGACCATCACCAACCAGAGGAAGGGCAACTGCTATGGTGTGGTGGCAAGCTGGCCAGAGGAGCGGCGCCGGCACCTGGGCGTCCATATGTTGCACAGGGCCATGCGCATCTTCCTGGCTGAGGGCGAACGGCAACTCCGGCCAGTGGACATCCAGGGTGGGCGTTGAGCACCCTGGGGTGCTGGGGGGACACCCCTCTGCCAGCACCTCCCCTCTGCCCTGTCCTGGGACGTGGCTGAGCTCTGGGAGTGGATTTTATGTTGGAATCACTGTCGAGAATTTTTCCGTTTTTCTATTTCCCTAAAGGGTGCTAAATAAATCACTGCAGGTCTCTTCCCTTCCCCCACCTCCACCTCCTTTTTTCATTTTTTTCTTTCCCCCCCTCTTTTTTGGCTAAGAAACCCAGGCTGTGTGTGACTTCTGGTGTCACTTGCCCGCCCTGCCGTGTTGCCCTGCTCCCAGGCCTGGCACATCTCTCCCCATCACTGAGTTGGAGGCGACTGAGAATATAACACAATATTTTACTGTGTGACATGGCACTAACACGGCGTGTGGCTCAGCAGCGGGGTTACGGGGCACAGTTTGCCTTCGCCTTAGCACAAGCGATGTGGATACAAGCAGCATGGACTCCATGGCAAACAGAGGTTGAAGAGCCGTGGCCCGCAGCCGGGCACCAACCTGGAGGTGGCTGAGGTGGAGAGGGGGGTTGCGGCAGGGGGTAGAGCCACATTTTGGGGTACAGTTGTATTTCTGGGCACCCTTGTTGCAGACCCTGTCTGTGCTGCGGGGTCTCCCCTGGCCAGGATGGGGTGGGAGGGGTGTTGCAGGGGAAGGTTTGTGGAAACCATCTGAACCCAGAGTCGTTAAAATTCTCATTATGAGACAGGTTGCTGCAGCAGTGAGCAGGGGCAGGCGCCAGCAGAGTGGCAGCTCAACACCCCGGTGGTGGGATGGAGGGGAGCTGCACAGGAACACTCATCAGATGGGGTCACCATCATGCTGGGGTCCCTAACATCACCCCCAGGTTGGCTCCAAAGGGCCCTTTCTCCCAAACCAAGTGATGTAGAAGAGGAAGATGGGCCTCAGCCTCGGGAGAGGTGTATTGCAGGTGGGTGCCAGCTCTGGTCAGAGCCTGGAGTCCCTCCAGCCAAACTGGAGTGCCTTGGTGCGGTGCCAGCCCCGGCAAGGGCAAGGCGAGGGGGGTGCTAGGCGGGATGTGGGCCAAGGGTGAGGTTTCTGTGGGACTGGTGATTTCTTTGGTTTAGATGGGGGGAAATAAGAGGGAAACAAAGCAGGGAGTGGTTCCACTCTTTGGGGTAGCAGGGAGGCTGGAGCAGTCCCCAGTGTGCAGGTACAGGGCTGGAGAGCGGCCATGACAAGCACAGCATCCTCCCGGCTTTCCTGGGCTCCCACCCATCCCGGTGTGGCCGGAAGCCCCCCAGACCTCACGACAGCACCTGGGTCCCCGCTTGACACTTGTGTACCTTCTCAGTCCTGCCTGGCTCCTGGCAGCAGGATGTGAAGCACAGGGGGGAGGAGATGATGGTGGGTTATGTACAGAACGGCGTCGGCAGGTAACAAGCTGCTGTCCATCATGGCTGGATGGTCCCAGTTTGCTTCATCGCTCCCGCATTGCTCTGAGACCCTGCAGATCTGTACGGGAGTGGTGGGCAGGGATTGACAGAGTGGAGATGGGATGGTGTATTGCTGGTCCCCCGGTGCATGAGGGATGGGTGCAGTCCCAGCAGGGATGTGGTCCAGGAGTGGGTGGTGGGTTCCAGATTCGTGGAGGAGCTGGAAGCTGTGAAGGGCAAGTGGATCAGACACTGTGGGAGTTGCTGTGTGGTGGTGATGGCTCTGAGCATCTCAAGGATGCAGCAACGGGCGGGAAGCAGAGGGCTCTGAAGAAGCCAGCGCTGCAGTACCTAAAGAGATGGTGGTCAGGGACGTGACTGCACAGACAGTGGCACCAGGGACTGCGGGAAGAGCTCAGACTTGGCGTTTTCCTCCCCACCACAGTGGGGGCTCACAGGTCTTCTGGCTGTGCCCATGGGAGCAGGCCACCTCCTTGTCCTCATCTCCAGGCCAGGCAGAGCCAAGCTGTGTGAACAGACCAGGCAGGAGCTGCTGGATGCCACGTGCACAGCTGCTGGCAATAATGGTGGCCCTGTCCTGCAGACAGCGAGGCTCAGAGAGGCAAATCCTCCTCCTGAGGCCAAGGACCCTTTGGCTTCCCCTTAAAGCAATCCCAGCTCATCTCCTCCAGCCCTGGCTGGGAAGTTGCTCAAGCCGATGCATCCTCCCGGGAGGAATCCCTCTCAGTTCTTCCTGCTTGGCTGCAGGTGGGACCAGTCTCCCTGCAGCTGCCTCCTCTCCGTCCCCGGGGAGGTCACTGTGCGAAGAAAATAATACTACAAAGAAACAGGATGAAGACGCTCCAATGGCTGCCGTGCCATCCCCGAGGGGACGGGGACCGGGTCTGCCACGTTCCCACTGCTGGCCCTGTGTACCCCTGCCTGGGGGGGCCTCCATGCTCCGCCATCGGCCTCTGAGGCGGCCGGGAAAGAAAATGGGCTGAGCTCCTGGAGAGGGCAGCCTTCACGGCACCCCTCTGCTCTCCTAAACCCCTCTGCTCCAAAACATCTCTCCCATCGGAGCAGCCCGGTCACCGTGTCCTGCTGCCTTACTTCTTCTCGCCTTGCCCGACCCCAGCTGGCATCTCGGGCTCCCACAGGACGAACTCGTGGAGCAGTGTGTTCACTGTCTCGGGACACTCCATCATGACCATGTGGCTGCCCTCGTCGATTACCTTCAGGAAGGCGATCAGCAGGATCTGGAGGGAGATGATGGCAGCGGCGGTCGTCAGCACCAGGACGAGCCCCCCGCCTGCATCACCGCGTGCTGGCAGGCAGCCCCGGCCCTCGCCCACCCCGCCTCAGGCCCACTTGGTTCCCTACCTCAGCCATTCGCTGATCCTCCTCCACTGGGACGAACTTGTCGTGCATGCCGTGGACCAGGAGCACGGGCACAGCCAGCTCCGCGTGGTAAACCTCATCACCTTCGGGCCAGTACTGCCCGCTCATCATGGCGCGCAGCACGAAGGAGGACACGTTGAAGGCGTTGCCTTCCTTCAGCAGCTGCTTTTCTTTGGCACCCTGGCGCGCGAAGCCAGCCCTGCGGGAGGGAGCCATCGTGGGCAGAGGGTTAGCCCAGCGCAGTACCTCAGGGAATGGGAGCGTGGGAGTGTCCCTGACAGTGCTGGGGGTCCCTGTCATGGCTGGGGACCACCCATTGCAGTGCCAGGACAGCCACTCACTTGAGGAAGCTCCATGCCAGGCACGGGGAGAGGCAGTGCAGCACGCAGGTGGGCATGTTGAAGATGGAGCAGAGGCTGGGCTCCAGCGCTGTCGGGCCCCCTCCGTTGATCATGATCACCTTATGGACCAGGTCCGGGTACTCGTGGGCGAGGAAGGTGCAGAAGGAGACCCTGCGAGGAGAAACAGTGGGTGTGGGGATCACGCTCTGATTCCATGGTGCACGTGGAGGCTGCACCCCAAGGTAGATCCCACAGATCTGGGCTGGAGCCCAGGCTACACCCCCTGGTTTGACACAAGTTCCCACCTTCTGGGGCAGGGTAACCCCAGTCCAACTCTGCACCCTGCAGCAGGTGCCCTGCTGAGCTCCGGGTTTCATTCTTGCACAGACCAAAGCTGGGTGCTGGGACCTGCTTGGGTGCCCGCCAGCCTGGACCAACCTTGTCCTTCTCATCTAATCCTGTGCAGCTTGGAGCCCAGCTCCAGCTCCCTGTCCTCTCAGGGCTTCTCTCTGCACTGCTTAGTCTCCATCTAATTGACTTTCTCGTGCTTACTCTATTTATAGGTGGTGGTGCTCTGCCAGCTTCCCTGCTGTAGGACAGGCTCTGGGATTAGCTGGACCCGGGGACACACACCAAGAGGATGTAGGAGATCAGAGCTGAGGGATAAACCCAGAGTGGGAAACCCCTACACCCCTCCTCTGCTCATCAGCCCCCAAAGTGCAGGATTGGTTGGGCATTCACTACCAAGGAGAGGATGGGAGGGGTGAATCCACCCCTTCCCTCTTGGGGTCCCCCCTCCTGGTGCCTTACCCGTATGAGTGTCCTATCAAGATATTCCTCTTCTTGGCGTAGCGCTTGAAGACAGCCCTCATGTCCTCGGCCAGCGCATAGAAGGTGTACGCAGCAGCAATCTGAGGAGCCGAGCTGCAGCCGTGTCCTGCCAGGTCAGGAGCCACCACCTCGTAGCCCAGCTTGGTAAAGAAGTCCAGCTGCTCCTTCCAGATGTCCAGCGAGCCGCCCACGCCGTGGATGAAGAAGAGGACCACGTCGCTGTGCGTCCCTTTGCAGCTCGTGATCTGCTTCTTGCAGTCGATGTTGACGACTTTCTTGGGTTTGCGCTTCCGGCGCTTACCGGGGGTGGCGGCTGCTTCCCGTGTGCCACATCCCGGCGTGCTGCACCCCGGTGTGCTGGCGGGACCCTGGGCAGGAGCTTGGCCACCCACGTCAGAAAGCTCCAGCTCCACGGTGCTACTGGGTTCCCCTGAGCTGCTCTGGCAGTGCAGGATGTCAGAGCGGACGGCATCCCCCAGGTTCTCGATGACCAGCTGCCCGTTCCGGTAGACGGTGATCTTGCGCTTGCAGTGCACGGTGCCCCGCTCCGGCCCCCCGGGCTGAGTCTCCTCTGGCCCCTCCAGGGCTGGGCGGTTGGGCATGCTGTGCCTGACCCGCAGGATCCTTCCCGGCTTCACCTCCATGAAGCTGTAGCCGTTGGTGGAGTCAACGCTGTCCAGTGGCCCCACGGCATTGGTTGTCTTGCCCATCAGGCAGCAGAGGAGCCCATCCGTGATGCTGTTCAGCATTATGCTCCCTGCAGTGAAGGCAAGGGGGAGGGGGAGGGGGGCAGGAAGAAGGGGGCTTAGTCGTGAAATCCAGCACCCAGGGGGACCTGCTGGGGGTCCTGGCTGTAGCAAAGGGGAGCGGGGACAGCCCTGTCCCCTCCCCGTCCCCCTTTGCTGCCAGCCCCCACAGTAGGATGTGCCTCCAGGGGAGGATGAATATGGTGCTCCCCAGATGCACAGCCCTCCTCAGCCACCAGCGAATGGGGTTCTGTCTCGGATCAAAGATGGACCCAGCATTCCCTGTCCAGCTTTGTCTGGGCCGTGTCCCTGTCACAGAGCCTGTGTGACATGTGCTGGCCCGGCAGTGATGACCTACAATGGCTGCAAACCCCCACGGTCCCTGGCACGTAGCTGTGGGCCTCTGAGAAGGGATCTGCTCTGGCTGAGGGCAGGTACACGCGAAGAAAAGCCTTTTTGGAATCAAAGTGCTATTTCTGGCACCAACTACTCTGGGGCTGAGGAAAGATTCAGGTATGAAGGTGCATTATTTATCCCAATTAAGTGTATGTCTATTGCCAGTCTAAACCACCAATAGAAATGGTGAGAGATGGGAATTACAGGGGCTGGAGATGAAGGTTTCATTACAGTCACTCTGGAAACTGAAGCTGACAATCATATGTCAGAACTCTGGAGGTAGGCAGTGGGAAACCCCCTCCCCACATCCCCACCCGGCACTGTGTGGGCTGGGGAGACACGGCCTGTCCGTGCTGTTCCCAAGACTCATCCCTTGAGGTTTCCTCCTCCAAATGAGCTTTGGTGGCTATGGGAGGGGCGTGGGGATGTAGGGATCACCAAGTCTGGATGAGAGCAGAGTCAGACCCAAGCAAAGGTAGATGCAAAGTTGGAAAGGCCAGTGGTAGCCTGATGCTGTCCTGGTGATGCTGAGGGGGCTGAGGTCCCCTGCCTCCCCTGGCTGGCAGCCTGATGCACATTTATTATTGATGAAACTAAACACAGTGAATTATTGATGCTGATGGGCAGAGAAAGCCAGAGCAGGTGCTGCACAGAGGGGCTGTCCCTGCACCCCTTGCAGGAGGGGGCACTGGCTGCCCCCTGCCCGTGGGCAGCAGCTGCAGGGACTGACCATGACCCCCACTGTGGAGAAGGAAAAGCGTGTTCCCAGAGGTGAACTAAACATCAAACCTACAGCGACGCCGTGGGGAGCAGCCTGCTGGGCTCCCTGAGCAGCCCCAGCAGCACCACAGCCGCTTCGCTGGCAGATTGTGCGGAGCACAGCAAGGGATGGAGGTGGGTGGGGGGCACAGGCCACCCTTCTGCGACTTCCATCACTCACTGCATTTGGGGAAGCTCACACCGTGCCTTCATCAGAGACCCCCACGGACCCCAGCCTGACCTCTGCAGGCTCCTGGGGACCAGACAGGCTCTGCTGAGAGAAGAGGTGAGAAGCACAGGGCCTCTAGTCCCAGCCCACCGCATGGCTCATGGGTTTCCCCAGGAAGAAACTCGCCTGTTTGCTCCAGGCCCGCGATCTGGGTAACAGTTTCCTTGGCAAAGCTGGAGCGGCTCATCTGGGTAACGTTGCCAGCTCTGGGACAGCAGCCAGTGTTGGATTCTCACCCGGCTCTGCCGGGGCCAGTGGCCTGACGCCCACTCAAACAACGTAAGTCTCTGGGTGCTGAAATGCAGCAAATCCAGTCCTGGGGGCCTCCTACTCCTTGCTGCTGGCCGGGGTGGGGGGTCTCCCCCTGACATGGGACACAGCAGTCCCAGCTCTCTTTGGTGCCTGGCAATCTCTCTTTTGAACACAAGGACACCCATGCAGGACACGGCAGCACCAAGAGCTTTCCAGCATCCTCCTGCTCCTGGCAGGCTGGTGGACCACCATACTGAAGAGCTGTGTCATCACCGAGCTCCCTGAGAAAGGACCCATCCATGGTGATAAGCAAGATCAGGAGGTCTGAGAGCCCTGGGAAGGAGATGCCAAATCCGGACCCCACTGGCAGGGGGACCAGTCCACTCTGCTGAGCCACACTTCCAGACTGGTGATGAGCTCAAGGAGCTGAGCCCCAGACTGTCTGGAGCCCTTGCTGGAAGATCCCCAGCTGCCTCTGTGCTGGGACAGATGTGCTGCTGCTCTTGCCATGCTTCTGAGCACCAGGTTGGTGCCAGGCTTGGGCTGGTCTTGATGCCCAGGCAGCTCTGAGCTGCTAATGCTGAACAGAAAGATGGAGCAGGTGGAAAACTTGGGGAGAGAAGGGGACCCAGGCAGATCCCTAGCCTTGCAGTCCCCCTGAGCACAACTGCGAGCTCTCTGCAAGCTCTGCCTGTGGCTGGCAGGTCCCATCCTGCCCTCGCACTGGGTACAGTTCTCCTGGGCTCAGCCTATGGGACCTGGACGTGATTCTGCCTCTGATTTCTATAAAGCCTGGCTTTACACTGCGTCTCTGTTTCACGGGGTATTAATGATCTCTGTATGGATTATAGACAGGACTTCTGGCCAAACTGCCTTGACATTGATTAACTTCGCAGGATTAACTCAATCAGTCCATCCTGCTCATTTCCAGAATTGATTTCCTGGGAGACTTTGGCAGTCAGAAGCTCTGCAGGCACATCCAGGGGTCTGGACTCAGGCCACCAAGCCACCCTCCAGCCTCATCGGTCCTAGGAACAAGCCCGGATCCTGCTGCAAGAGAGGTAGGAGGGGCAAGGCCTGGCTCCCTGGGTAGAGATTTCTCCATGGAAATCCCTGCTGGGTATCCAACTGGGAAAATGCCACCCAAAACCCTGTCAGAAAGCATGTCCCAGCCGAGCTGTTCAGTGGCTTGGTGGGAAATGGGGGGACAGGAGGTTAAGCGACTCGACTCAATGTCAGGCTTCAACTCAGGGACTGGGAGGCGAATCACACCCGTCTCCCACCTCCCACGCGCCTCCTCTAACCCACCACACTGTCTGCCGCGGCTGATGCAGCCAGAAACATCAAGGGATGTTCCCTTCCTGAGATGAAAAGGGCTGAAAATTAAACCAGATGGATGTGAAGAACTTTGCAAAGATGCTGGTAACCATGACGATGAGCTTCTTCCCTTCCCTGCCCCCCCACCTCCCGGCTCCCTTCCCTCGCCGCCCCCGGCAGAGCGAGATTTCGGCACCGGTTACATAAGGCCAGGCACAACACTGAGTCATGCACAGCATGCACCCCCTGCCAGCCCCCGTGTCCCACGAAGACGGGGCGCAGGCTTGGGGAGGCACACAGCATCACCCTGAGCTGATACCCGCATCCCGGTCCCCTCCCAAAATCCCAGCTGCCCCCAGGAAACTGCTCCCAGCAGACAAAGGATGCTCAAGGGATGATGGGGATTAATCCTGGAAGGGTGATTTGTTGCCCAGGCCCAGACTTCATCCTGGAGTACCCATGCAGAGTCCTGTAGCTTCACCCTCCTCCTCACCACCATGATGAACAACCCAGCTGGGGAAAAAAAACCAACTTACTGACCTACTTTGGGCTGCAGCGCCTCAGATTTTATACAACACGATGGCATCACATCAGAGCTAGAGAAATACGGGACAAGATGCGAGGTGGCAGGGTGGAGGGCAGGAAGCCCAGCAAGATAACGTGATGGGCAGCCAGCCAGGGCTGACATACAGCCCCTGGGGTGGTATATCAGGGCAGAGCTCACACCACACCTGCTCCAGGGCCATGACAGCATAATGTGTGCCTGCTTACGGCCATGCTGGGATGGGCTAGCCAAGCTGGCTCTTCCCTCGCCACCCCTGCAGACAATAGTGTGTTCCCTGCCCCAAACAGCCCCCTCTCCTGCCTCCCACAGGGGTCCCATCCGCTCTGGCTTGCTGGGGACACCGGATATCCCAAACATCCATGGTGCTGGGAATGACAAAAATATCCTGTCTGGGGAGACCTTGAATTCTGGGCAGGAGAAAGGAGAGCACATTTATCCCTGAGAGCCCCAGCACAGCCGTGAGAGAAGCCCAGGTAAACATTTCAGTGAGCAAGCCGAGAGCATCCGTTACTGCAGGGGCAGCACGGGTGGGACTTGGTGCCAGAGCTGAGAGCCACAAACCTCCCCCGTAACCCAAGTCCCATCACTGCTCAGCACCTCCATCCCCCTCCAGCACAGAGCACTGGACCCTCTCGGGGAGTAGCAGGGACTGGATATCTGCTAATTCCTTGCAAGCCTCAGTGGAGAGGTGCCAGAGAGACGTGCCACAACCAGAATCCCACCTGCCATAATAATTTGTTCAGCTCTAATCCCTTTCCTCCAGGGCTCACACGTGTTAACGATGACACACGACACTCCTGAGGAATGGGCAAACGTTGTTGTGCTCTTCCCGCCTCCCTGAGCCATTCACACTCTGCACCCTGGAGAAGCACTGCAGCACCAAGAAGCACGTCAAGCCAATGTCTCTTTAAGCACCAATCTCAAATACACACAAAACATTGATGCCGCATTACTCTTGGTCCCACAAAGTACATGTGGGATGTGAAGAAGCCTCTTCAGCTGGTGGCAAGCACCTGGGCTTGTTCTGTTATGCCTGGCTTCCCCGTCCTGATGCAATTACAGCAGCTGCATCAGAACAGGCAGGAGGAAACAGTCAGGAAGGCTTTATCAGAACAGCAAGAAGGCAGCCCTGAATCCTCAGTACGGGCAGGGGTGCAGGATGGGGAGGAGTGGTCCCCAGGCAGGGGTACAGGGGGGGAGGAGTGGTCCCCAGGCAGGGGTGCAGGATGGGGAGGAGTGGTCCCCAGGCAGGGGTGCAGGGGGGGAGGAGTGGTCCCCAGGCAGGGGTGCAGGGGGGGAGGAGTGGTCCCCAGGCAGGGGTGCAGGAGGGGAGGAGTGGTCCCCGTGACTTCACAGAGGGCCCCGCAGGATGCAAATTGTGTTCAGTCAAGAACCGGGCATGGCAGGGAAAGGAGAGTGTCTGCAAGGCATAGGGCAGCCCGGAGCAGCAGCTGGCTGCCTGCCACACGTCTCTTCAGGAAGGAAGAAGACCTTGAGACACAAAAGATTATGCAACGGAGTAACCTGTGCCTGACCTCCGTGACCAAAATCCCGCTTAACCCCTTCCGCTTCCCCAGCCGCCAGGATTTCCAAGGGGTAAAAAACCTTCACCTGCTCCCACCTCATAGCTGCAGAAAAGCCAGTTGGGTTCCTCCAGCAGCAGGCTGGAAGACACCATTGCAAGGAGGCAGGAGAAGCAGCAAACCCTGCCCCCTGCGCCGGGCAGCGATGCGTGCAGGTGCCCCCTCGATCTCCAACCGAAAATCCAAGCAGATTTGACACGCGCATAGCAACAGCAGGTCTTCAGGCAGAGCCGGCAATCATTTACTGCAATTGCATCACAACAACAGAATCCGTCCCTTAAGTTTTATTGCCAGGCAGGTTCCTATAATCTTGTGCTCAACGCATGCTCAGGATAACGGGGCTGCTTAGGCAGAAGCAATGCCGTGTCGCTGCCAGGCTACCGTCTCCCCTTCTCTCCCCGCGATCCCACCTAACGCCTCTCAAATCCCTCCCTGCCATCAGCTTTGCAAAACCCCCACATCTTCTGGCCATTTTGCTGCCCGCTCACAGCACCTTGCTGCCCCACATCACAGCTTGCGCTCCGAATCCTCGGCACAAAGAAACAGAGGGGGGGGGAGAGAGAGAGAGAGAGAGAGGATGCTCACCTCATTTATTGACAAGGATTGTCAGAGTCGAGATTGCAAATGAAAGGCTTAATCTTGCAGGAGGCAAAGGGGGAGAGGAAGAGATGCCCGAGGCGATGGGAGCCTGTGCAGAATGCAGGGTGCCAGCGCTGGCAGGCTGCACAGCTTTTCAGCTCCTCCGATTACATTTTTTTGCCTGTTTGGTGGGAAAGATGGAGCAATGCCTTCAGCTCAGCTCATCTTGCTTTAGACCGAAATCTCTCCTTCCATCTTTTCCCCATGAGCAGCTTCATAACTGAGCTCTGGGGTTTGGGGTGCTATTTGTCCTTGTAGTCTATAGCCATAGAAAGCCCCTTAAATCCCTCCTAAAGAGGAGGGCTCTCGGCGTGACAGACAAGGAGACTTACCAGTCAAAGCAAGACCCAGCACAGCCCCACCGCCCGCCCATGGGGAGCCAGCCAGGAGCTGGGGGAGCTGAAGGACTCACCCTGGATTTTTGCCCCTTCCAGTGGGATGTGTTATTGACTTCCTTTTTTACCTTTTACCTTTTTCTCCCCATTCTGGCATTTGTGGCTTTGCTGGAGTCATGAGTGTGTCAGTGCCATGAGCGTGTTGGAGCTCAACAGGGGGGCCATGTACTGAAAGCATGAACATGTGGACCCCAGGGACTGGGGCAGGAGGACAAACATACCACTGTGAATGTCTCTTGGGTTTATTTTCACAGCCATGAGTTTGGGAGGGCTGGAGTCACGTCCCCTCACCCTGATGGGCTGAATTCTGGTGCTGACACACAAAAGCAGTGCAGAAAAAGCCTGGAGCTGGTGCCTGGTTTTGCCAATACGGCTGGGCTTGGCTCCAGTGAAGCAATTTGAAGGATCTTTTTGATGATCAGAGGAGACAGCAAAGATGACCAAGATCCTGGGATCACCCACCAGTAACTTGCCCTCTGAACCCCCAGCTGATCTTCCTCTGCCTCTTCCCCCTCCTCTTCCTGCACCTCATTTTGCTGCTCTGTGAAACACAGATAATCACACTCACTCGAAAGCGGGCAGTGGCTGAACCCTTCTGTGAGTACCTCGACACTCCTACATGCTGCTGCTCTGTCTGCATATATATACACATATATATGTGTGTGTATATATACATATACATGTTAGACGTCAAAGACGATCTGGGAGTCCGGTGCCCGACCCCTCTGCCCTTCACAGGGCTATGAAGGCTTCCAAAAATGGATGCCAGTGCACAGCACTGCTTGCTGTGGTAGTTTTGGGGGCAGTCCTGGCAGGTTTGGGGGCAGCCCAGTGCACATCCTCCAGGGTGAGGAGGCTGGACAGCCTCAGGAGGGCTGCAGCACGAGCCTGTTGTGGCAGCGGGGCCCTGGGTCTGGCCTGGGCCTTGGGGCCCAAACACCGGCCTTGGCAGAACCGGCCCTGTGAGGAACAAACCGGCTTTTAGAGGCAGCTTTTGCACTGTTAGTGGCTCGTGACAGGGACGGGGCCACCCCCCTGCTCCCCTTCCTCCCCCACCGGAGGAGGCCTTGGCGCTTGGCAAGGATGGGGGATGCCCGCGGCCGTACCCCGCGGCCGTTGCCATGGTAACAGCGCGACGGGTCGGCCTCTCCAGGACTACAAACCCCATCGGGCCGTGCGGCACACTGCGTCGTACGTACCCGCCTCTGCCCTTCCCTGTGCGCATGCGCCCTCACCGCCGCCCGCGATTGGCCGGGTGGCGAGAACCAATAGAGAGAGACGTTGTTGAGAGGACGGTGTGGTCAAGGCGGGCTGAGGGTCATGGCGGGGATGGACTCCCATTAGTCC
>VZTU01009307.1:0-28234 GCA_013400835.1 Zapornia atra
TTTTGGGTTTTTTTTTTTTGAGAGAGAGTACTAATTAGGAGTTGTGCTGGAAAATTCTATTAGTTGATACAGGTTTTAGAAACAGTTTTTAGTGGGTATAAGCTTGGTTAACAAAAGCCTACCTGTCCCCCCTCACCCCTACCCCCGTCCCCAGTTTCCAGATCTCAATATTGTATTACAACTCTTCCTCTTTTAAGAGCCTTTGTCATACATAGTAGTACAACATCTCTCCAGAGAATGGGAGACAGGCCCATTTGACCAACTGATGGAGCCTTCTTTCTTTTCTGCTGGGTTGTTTTGGTGTTCTGAGACTGTACATTAACGTAGTGCTTCCAGTGCAAGGTTTCAGGGTACTGTTTGGGTCTCGCCTGTCCAGTATTGCTTTAGGCTGTGATTTCTGCAGTGTCATGTGACATGTTACAATTTCACAAACTTAAATAGGTTTGGGACTCAGTTTACTCCAAGACTTTTATTTCTTTTTGTAGATGCAAAGCTCAGGCAAACACCAGGTCTAAAGTACAGGAGTGGCTGTGGAGAAGCTAACCAGGCTGTTGCTTTGAAGACAAATATTTTTTAAATAGCATGATGGCATGAGAACAATAATTTGATGAGTGATGTAATTAGATCCTTTTTTAATAGCCTGCTTAGTTATTAGCCATTATTTACTGATAATTGCATTAATAATATTCCAGCTTATTTCCTTGCCTGCATATCACATTTCTTAGCCATGTGGGACTAGGGGAAGCAGTCAGAAAGACCTCAGGAAAATTCATATCAGCAGAAGAGGATGAGGTTCTTGAATTCTGTTGTGCCTTTATCTGAGCTCACTCAAACACCGAGGTCTTTGTTACAAAATCCCAAGTTCTGTGAGTCTGAGTATCTTTTGAAATCATACTTTTGGTATGAGGGTGAGCACCTCCAACACAATCATTTTGCTTTCTTGTAAATACCCGGTGAGAATGGGAGAACTCCTTTGAGAATGTGAAGAAAGCAGGATGAAATTTGTCCTTCTTAGGTGCTGCTTAGGTGCACTGTATGAATCTCAGGTGAATGAATTGCATGCACAACAAATAAAGCATTAACATGCCTTTTTAAAATGGCTATAATCAAAATGTAAAATGCTTATATGAGGAGGTATCACCTTGCAGAGCAATCGGTTTCACTGTCATGCTGTAAATGTTTAATATAACTTGTTAGAAGTGTGAAGAGGGAGCTAACAAATATATTCAAATTTTGTCTATAGTCTTTCTCTTTAGCTCCTTCTTTTACATCTCAGTTTTGTATGCCAGGATTAAAAATGTGTTGTTTGTTTAATGTGTGTGTTTATTTAGATATTATTGAAGTGTTCAAGAGCGTGAGGTGTTACTGGAAATATAGGTAAACTGACTAAGAGAAAAGGTTAATCTCATGTTTGATTAAGAGCAAGAATAGCAGCAAATGTTGAAAAGTAAAGCAATTTTAGTAAAGTCCTTTAAAGGATGGCTTTTATGCATGTGATATCAAATGGAAGTGGTAGAGGGTAAGTCTGAGGTGCATCAAGAATGCTAGCCACAAAACAGAGCGATGAGCTCCTCCCTACTAAGGAAACCAACCCTTTGGATAGTAACTTTAGGTTTTCATTTATGCCGAACGATTAATGATACACTCAGTCTAAATTTCAAAGTGTATGATATATCTAGAAATATCCTGTGGGATAACTATTTAAACTTCTCAGGGAGGGCTTTAGAGGGCTTTTTCCAGTAAAATGATTATAGTTTGAATACTGTAGGTAGTTGGATGTCAAGTAATACGGCACTGGTTTAGTGGTTACATGTATTTTTCAGATGAGTGATAGGTTATTTTACTAAGATATTTTATATCAGCAATGGCAATGCAAGATGTATGTTGAAAATGATCTTGTGTTACTAAGAAAATATCTTCTTATTTTCCTGGTGAACTTCCTGTACTTCTTTTTTGGATGTGGTATATAGAATGGTTGATATTTTAAGAATTGCACTGTCAGTGGTAAAAAGATTATTTTGTTATTCTTCTTGCCTTGTATTTCCTTATTACAAAATCCTAGTATTGCTCCATTTTTAAGCAATGAATACATCATTGTTCTGTTCCAGTTTTTGATGGGTGCAGTTGATTGGAACCTACCAACTTCATTATATGAAAAACATCACTGATATAAAGATAGGGCTATTTTATATCTTCTCAAGCTTTTCTAATGTGTGAAATTTTACTTCTGATATTATACATGTAACCCTTCTGAGAAATCAAACAAATCTGCTGTATTTTCATTTACTTTGCCTAACAAGTTCTAAGCAGACATGCTGGTTTGACTTCACCCATTTTCAAGGATGTTCTAGGTAATTTTTTCATTCTTCCACATGATCAGTCTTTAAAGGGTTATTTTTTTCTTTCCCATTCACTACTGCTCTTGCTTACTTGTTTCCCTCTGGTGTAGTATTTATCATGTGCTTGTGGTATTCCTTGTATTGTAAGGAATATGGAAAGTATCCTTATTGCACTATCTTGTGCCTGAAAACAGAGATTATGCAGATTTAACAGAGCTTCCTTTTCCCAAAGTGCAGGAAGCAACTAGACTTAGCAGGAGAAAAGCTTTTATTAGTAAATGAAGGTTGTAAAAGGAGCTACTGTCTGAACTAAACCTCCTGTTTGTGGGTTAATGAGTCCAGTCCACAACCTGTGCATATGGCTGTTAATACAGATCTCATGTACTTTTCAGCATAATTTGAAAAACCCTTGCCTTAGCTCTGCACTGCGTTTTATATCCTACACAAAATTGCTTTGCTGACATTTAGGATTGTCTACCAATCTACTCCTGTTTATCTCAGTGACCTTCTAGTTCCTTATATTTTGGTCTGAGAGCTAAGATGTAGCGTAATTTGTTTTGGTGACTCTTAGACAATTGAAATTACCAGACTAGTGAGTTGGAACTAATTATCCAAATGAAATTTGGGCAAAACATGAGCTTTAACACTTCTTTGCTTGAGAAAACTTCAGGGTTTAGGAATGGGGGCCAGAGTTCCAGTTTTATGGCTCATCAGAAGTATAATACTTTCAGCAATGTATTTAAATGTATACTAGGATTTAAAGTCAGTGCCCCATCCTAAAGAAAGAGTGCTACCTTCTAAAAGGTGAAGGATTTCCTTTCTTTAGATTATATTACAGACTTTTACACTGTTCCACAACTCAAATGCAATTCTAAAATCTTTCTGTAACTTGACCACTGTTACATTTTGTTTTCTGTTTCCTATGGACTACTTGCAACGTGCAAAGCCTCTAGTCATAATAAAAATACAAAAAATACAGAATATGACTAGTTCCTTTCATTTTTGGAACTGGTAAGGGTAAGTACAATGTAAATGGCACATTTATTATGGTTCACCACCTATATTTAACTCAGATTTGATGATGTTTCTGACAAGCTGCTTGCATTTAGACTAAGTCAGCAGTTCTCCATCATGACACGTGGGCTGGGATAAGAGAACAAATCATCTGAAAAGGACAGAAAATAGAGGATTCAATGGCAAGATGTGAGGAAAGACAATGTAAAGTAAATATTGAAAGCAATATTATTGTTAATTTTAATCTGTCAGTTTGACATCTGTGAAGTGCTGAGTGCTCAACTTTTTTGGTTACAAGAATATGATGCCTGGAATGAGCAATAGTATTAAAGACCCAGAAAAAAATAGTTTTTGCAGCCTTTACAAGTACAAGAATATATTGGCTTACCAAAAAGTTAAAATTCTATATTCTGTGTTTTATTCCTTAGCCTTTTTGAGTTCCTATTATTATCCTCAGTCAAAATTTCTGTGCTTGTTTTTTCTGGTTATATCCAGCATGCACTTTATTATTAACAAGTACACTAGATTATAAAGAATTTTTAAAAATTATGGTATGGAAGGAATTTAATTAACAAATATTAAAAAATTACATGAGAAAGGAGCTGTCATAGAATCACAGAATCTCCTGAGTTGGAAGGGACCCATAAGCATCATTGAGTCCAACTCCTGGCTCCCCACAGGGCCAGACAAGTCAGAGCATGGGACTGAGGGCATTGTCCAGATGCTTCGTGAGCTAAGTCAAGCTGGGTGCTGTGACCACTTCCCTGGGGAGCCTGTGCCAGTGCCCAACCACCCTCTCAGTAAAGAACCTTGTTCTAATATCCAACCTAAACCTCCCCTGTCACTGCTTCATACCATTCCCCTGGGTTCTGTTACTGGTCACCAAAGAGAGGAGATTGGCACCTGCCCCTTTGCTCCCCCTTGTCAGGAAGCCACAGACAATGACGATGTCGCCCCTCAGCCTCCTGTTCTCCAGAAACCAAGGTACTTCAGCCTCTCCTTATAAGACGTCCCCTCCAGACCCTTCACCATCCTTGTTGCCCTCCTTTGGACACTCTCCAATAATTTTGTGTCCCTCTTATACTGTGGTGCCCAAAACCGTACCCAGTACTCAAAGGGGAGGCCACACCAGCATAGAGTGGGACAGTCACCTCCCTAGACTGGCTGGCAATGCTGTGCTTGATGAACCTTGGGATATGTTCGGTCCTCCTGGCTGCCTGGGCTCACTGCTGGCTCATGGTTAATTCTCTGTGGACCAAAACCCCCAAATCACTCTCAGCATGGCTGGCCTGCAGCATCTGATCCCTCGGTCTGTGTGTGTAGCCAGGTTTGCCCCTTGAGAGGTGCAGAATCTGGCACTTGCCCTTGTTAAAGTTCATGCTGTAGGGAATTGCCAGCTCTCTAAACTATCCAGGTCTCTCTGCAAGGCTTCTCCACCCTCAATGGAGTCAACAGCTCCTCCCAATTTTGTGTCATCTTCAAATTTACTTAAGACACCCTCTAGTCCTGTGGCCAGGTTGTTTATGAAAATATTAAAAAGAACTGGACCTAAAGTGTAACACTGGGGAACCCCATTAGGGAGTGACTGGCCACCAGCCAGATGTAACCCCATTTAATATCACTCTCTGGACCAAATCCTTCAGCCAGTTGCCCACCTAATACATCATGGTTTTGTCTAGTCGTATGCTAAACATTTAGACATTACAATGCAACTGACTGTCTGAATGTATTTTTTGTAAGGCCATTGTGAAAGAAAAGTAGATTATCTGCTTGAGGTCTAGTAAGAAGAAAAAAATTAATTTAAAAAAAAATAATTTCCAGGGTGGTGGGATGACCTCGGCTGGCTGCCACATACTGTCCCCCCTGCCCCAGGTAGTCCTTCCTGTCAACAGGATGTGAGGGAATAAGTGATAAAAACTCATGGGTGATGATAAGGACAGTAATTGGGGGAGGTAATGGGCAAAACCTAGGCTGAACGTTGCCAGAGAGTGGAGTAATTGTGGAGAATCTTTTTTTGGTTTAAGGTAGTAAAGGGACAAGGGTTGATGTTTTATTGTGTGGGTAAACCTTCTACCTTTGTTGGTAATGGCGATGCTGTTGCTTTGATTTTGGTTAAGCTTGGGCCGTTCCCCAGGCTGCAGCCCTTCAGGGACACCCTGCTCCCACCCGGGCTCTCTGCAGCCACACCTCCTGCAGAAAATACCCCCGTGCTGCGGCTTCGAGGTCCTGTGCTGCTGCTCCCTCCTTGGCGGGATTCCTCCTGCTCTGCCTGTGCCGCCTTTGGCCCTTGCTGAAACCTGTCTTCCCCTTCCCCTCCCGGCGCCCGAAGCTCGGCTGAGGGGCTCAGCTGTGTCCTGCGGTGGGGCCGTTGGAACCAGCTGGGACCGGCTGTGTCCTGGCCGGGGCAGCCCCGGCCTCTCCTCACAGAGCTGCCCTGCAGCCCCGCTGCCAGTGCCTGGGCAGAAACACTCTATTTATCAAACAATTCCATAATAAAACAAGATAAAACCCCCAAACTACAGTTCTTTTCTCTGTTTCTTGTGCTCTCCTCTGTGTGGTGCTGTGTATCTGCAGCAGTACAAAGCTGATTTTTTCAGGCGGTGTTTTTCTATACGTTAAAACATTTGACACCAACTTCTTAGCTTGATTGAAGTAGAAGAAAACATTCCACATCTATAGATAAGTCAGCAAGCTGGAACTTTGCATGCATGAATTGTCTGTCACATCTCTTATGTTTTGACTGATATAATAGCACTTAAAAGCGCAGGCAGATTAGTGGGTTCCATTAATAATGACTTAAACTATATTAGGTTAGTCCTGAATTTATTACCTATCACATAGTAATAGGCTTAGCGATGAGTTCAGGTATTCCAGAAATGAGGAAGACTCACTGTTGTGGGATAAGGAAGTCTTTTATACAATCCTGCAGATACTTGAGCTTTGTAATCCAGTACTGAACCAGACTATTCTCTTTAGGATAACTGTAAACTGCAGAACAGCACTTTACTGATTTTGCTATATATAATTTAAAGTTTCTAAATACTCCTTCTGCATTACAGTGGTGGTAATTTCAGTTCTGCGAATTAGGGAAAAATGAAGTAAATTAACTGTATCACTGAGTAACAATGAATTTCCTTGTTAATAGCTGCAACAAGTAACACAATTTCAAGTGTGAAATTTCACTCCTAAGTAGTAAGAGGATGGTAGTGAATCAACACCGCACGTTGTTGGCATGATGGTACTGACTGTAGCATGTTAGGGGAAATTAGAGAGGCTGTGAATTTTGGATGCGGTAGTAAGAGAGGACTCCAACTTTCCTCTTGTACATGGGTCCAGTGCTGCACTGGGATATGAGACAGACTAAATTTGCAGATATTTGTGGATCAGTTGATTAGAAAGGAAATGACAGTAAATCTCTGACATTTTTCCTGGGGAAGATGTAGGATCTTGTTCACAATGTGAGGCTGAAGTTGCACCTTGTAATAGTGATTTTGGTGTGCTAGGATATGTAGAGCTTCTTAAAGCATCTTCAAACGAATATTCATAAAAATGAGAAAAGTTGTTGAAAAGAAACAGTAGCTGAGAGTTGAATGTTGGTAGGAAGGATGGAAACTTTTTGAGGGCACTCTAGAAGAAGCACAGAACATAGGAAGAGTCTTTTAGCTGTCAAGGATGACTTGTGGAGAGTGCAGAAGAAATTGGCATGTCTAAAGAGGAAGGCAAAAGACCACATCAAAAGCAAGATATCTTTCAAAAGTGCCCTGAGAACATTGTTGTGTGGAAAATAATGTGGTACGAAGAAACAAAGCTATTACTTTCAACAAGAGCAACTGGTTATCAACTATAGTTTGTCATCTCCTGCTTTCAACCATCTTTGTACTTGAGGATTGATTGATAGATGGCAAATATAATGCCAGTTCTTTCTGAGAATTTCATATCTGGGACTCTGCATGCTGCTACACTTGAGGTCTCTGTTGGACACTTTGATAGAAATTGTAATATAGAATTAGTGGACACACAAGTGTGTCCGATATACTGGGGACAAGGCTTTTTTATTTTTCTTTTGAAGTCAGTGCTTCACATACTGGAGTTCTTTGAAGATAGGAAGAAACACCTGAAGGAGGGAGATGGTGAAGGTTTTTCTGGATTCAGAGAAACATTGAACAGGATCAGAGAAGACAAGTTCAGTGAGGGTTACTGAATACATAGAATTCACCTTTTTTCAAGAAGTCTCATGCTATCTGTGACTAGGAAAGTGGGTTGTATTTTGTGTGCTTGCTCTGTTCGCCAGGCAGCCTGGTTTGGTAACTGGTTTGTGGCTGCTCTTAAAGAGTATGAAATGATAACTTTTCTCTGTAGACTGTTAAATTTTATCTTAGCTATGATGTAAGCTACTCTGATTTTAGATTATATTAGCAAATGTCAGTAAATTTAGGTAAGCAAGTATCCACCTCAGGAAGGAATTAGAAACGCTGCAGAATGGTCTTGTTTAAGTGACAGAGTAGTGAGCACTGGATACATGCTGTCTTAAAATTTTTGAGGAAGGTGTGTCCTAGTAAGTACTGAGAGATGGCCAGGAGCTGGATCTTCTGATGTAAAAGATCTGAAGTAAAAAGCATCTATTTTTCACATTACTGTACTGAACAGGAAGTTTTAAAGATTTTGGTTTGCATTAGAACTGTTAGTGGAAGGCAAGATTTATTTTGGTTTGTATTTGCATGTTTGTGCATTGCTTCTTGCATCTAAGAAGTGCTTCAAAATGTTAGAGTGCATATAACATGTCATTATAATTTTGAGAAAATCAGTGAAAACATACAGCCACTTCTAGCACATTTGGTTGGTTTAAGTTTATACGATAATCTCTATTATATGGAAAATTGCTAAACCCCCTAATACTCTCTCTCCAATTACCAAGCTGAAGCTGCTTTGTGTTGGCCTTTATTCGTCTTTTTTAACTATTGTATGAAAAAGTAAGGGAATTTAATTTGTCTGAAGCAGGAGAAAAGGGGAGCAAGACCTGAAACATGAGTAAGGTGGACAGAAGTGAACAGCATATGATAACTAGCCATGTATTTGCTCCGAAGAGCAACATTTTTCCTTGACGTCATTCATAAAGCTGTCATCCCCACACCACAATAGAAAGACACTTCGCTCTACAAATTTTACAGTATCTTGCAAGCATGTTTGACAGGGCACATGACAGGTCTATCAAAACTGGGAGTTTCCCATGACAAAATTCAAGACAAGTGGCAATCCTGTAAATGGAAAAGGTAGAATTTATATATGTCAAAAGCAACCCCATTTTATTTAAATTTCTAAGAGATGTTTTATCATTTTTTCCTTCTCATTTTTCTATTTATAGGATTTGAAATATTAAAAATAGAAGTATATTAAAATGCTGTCTAGCTGTACTGTGCTCTTATAAAATTTTGAATGCTTTCTCATCCTTGCATCTCTTCCTTTATCTCATTTAGTTGGAAAGAATTAAATTAGAGCAAAAATTAAGAAATAAACTTCAAGAAAATCTTTTTCTTGTATTTTTCTCTCACAATATTAGAGGCTTATGGTCAGTGAAACAGATGGCTGAAGCCTGACCTGCACACTGCTGTATGCTGACAAAGTCTTTTGAGTTCTTCTACTTGAACAGGTGCTCTAATGAAGGCAACTAAAAAAGAGCGGAGAAGCAAAAGGCAGTGATGGACATGGAGTCTATAAATCAAGTACAACTGTTACTTTTCAATGCCTGAGGACAGGAACGATTTATTTTTGTTAATTGAGGATATATTTAGAATGGTGAAGACAGTACTTTATCTTAAAGTAATGAAGTCTTAGCACATGTTGATTTTAATACTTAAAAATGCAGAGTCATTCACCTGTGCTACACAACCCAACACAAATCTATCCAGATAAGAGTGGCTAGCTGTAGACTGATGCTTTATGAATATAGCTGGATAGCAAGGAAGGCATCCAGGAGGTCCCTGCTTGCTGTGTCCTGACTGCTGTGAGCTGACTTGGCCTGAACCTTCTGCAGAGGGAAAAGTTTTTCCTTCTGGGGAAGCAGGTCACAAAGATTGAGAAGAGAAGAAATTCTGCAAGTGAGGGGTGAGAAGGGGAAAAAAGAACAGCTGAAAGGCTGGGAGCTCTGCTGTAAGGAAGCTTAGACCTCAGCAGCCAGGGAGACTCATGGGAATAGGAAGAATTGTTGTATCATTTTCTCTCTCTGGTGATGGAATGAAGTGTATCTACATTGGTAAGTAGTGTGGCCCGAAATGCTGATTTTTGAAGTGGAGTGGTTGCTGCTTGGGATAGGATGTCTGTGGTAATGTCGATTTGGAGGAGGGATGGGGGACGTTATTTTGCACTGTCTCTAATCTGGTATTATGGATTTGAATGCCTAGTAGTGGATACAGTTCAGTTCCAATTTATTGTCATAGAATCATAGAATCTCCTGAGTTGGAAGGGACCCATAAAGGTCATCAAGTCCAACTCCTGGCTCCACACAGGACCAGCCAAGTCAGAGCATGGGACTGAGGGCATCCTCCAGACGCTTCTTGAACTCAGTCCAGCTCGGTGCTGTGACCACTTCCCTGGGGAGCCTGTGCCAGTGCCTGACCACCCTCTCAGTAAAGGACCTCTTCCTAACACCCAACCTAAATCTCCTCTGTGGCAGCTTCATACCGTTCCCTTGGATTCTATCACTGGTCACTGAAGAGAGGAGATGGGTGCCTGCCCCCTCACTCCCCCTTGTCAGGAAGCCATAGACCGTGATGAGGTCTCCCCTCAGCCTCCTGTTTTCCAGGCTGAACAAACCAAGGGAGTTAATCCTCTCCTTGTAAGACTTCCCCTCCAGACTCTTCCTCATCCCCTCATCCTTGTTGCCCTCAGAATCACAGTGCCACAGAATCATTTATCTCAGAAGGAATCTCTGGAGATGGTCTAGTCCAACACACCTGGCTGAAGCATGGTAACCTAGAACAGGTTACTCAGGGCCATGTGTAGTCAGATTTTGAATATCTTCAAGAATGGACATTTCACAAGGTTTTTGGACAATGTGTTCTAGCATTTCACCATGCTAAAAAAAATAAAGCTTTTCCTTATGTTTAAAGGCAATCATCTCTATTTCATTTGTGCCAGTTGCCTCTCATCCTTCCATTGGTCTGCAGTGAGAAGAGCCTGGCTCTGTGTTCTTTGCTCCCTCCCACTGGGTATTTATATACATTCTTCTACAGAAAGAATGCTGAAAGCTCTTTCAACCTCTCCTGGTATGACAGGCTCTCAGATTATTCAGTCATCTTCAGGAACCTGGGCTGGACTTGATCAAGTCTGCCCATATCTCTCCTGTACTGGAGAGTCCAGCATTGAATAAAGGGCTTCTGATGGGTCTCAGCAGTGATGAGTAGAGGGGAAGAAGGATCACCTCCCTTGACTAGCTGGTGATAATTCCTGATGCATCCTTTCACAATTCACTCTGAAATAATGCTTTAAGACCACTCCACAATGTGAAGAAAAGCTCAATAAATAAGAACAAGTAGGAGATTGACCACAAAAGGATTTTCTTCATCTAGACAAATCCTGAAAATGCACCAAGAGCGCATTGTGCAAAGTTCACATGAAGTCACCAAGGTGGACTGGTGGAAAATGTGAAAGAATATAGTAGACAGGAGGAACTTAGTTACAAAGCTTTTAAAATTCTTTTTTGTCTCATTTTGGTTTGTTGTCTTTTTTTATTTTGTTGGGGATTTTTGTGGGGGTTTTGTTTTGTTTTGTTTTTTAAATGGTACCTGTTCTCAGATAATTATAACTTTTAAGGGGTGGAAAAGGAGGCTTTTTAGGAGAGGGAACTCTAACAGGTAAATCTATCTCAGAATTTTGGCTGACTTGAGGTCCCATCATAATTCCGTGGTTAATTTTATCCTGTGGTATTTTAAACTGGAGATTTTCTTTTGAACATTTTGTGCCTACTGCAGTTACCTTGTCACAATTTTAGTACCAAATACTTAAATTTATTACCTACAACTTTAATAACTTGCATTTTTCAGAACTCGCTTGGTTTTCTCATCTGGTTTGGAAAAGTTAATTTCCTTTTAAAAAATCCATATAGCTTCATTTTTCTCTGATGCGAGTTCGATGCAGATAGGTTGCCTTAGGCAAACAATTACAAATCAGCCCTAAAGCACAGTCCTTAGGGGTAATTTACACGTCTCCTGTATTAAAGCTGAAAGGCTTATATATTTAAACTGAGTTGTTCTGTGTCTTTTATCTCAATAGGAAAAAGTTACCCTCATGTTACCTGGTAAAAATAGATCAGAAGTTGCCAAACAGATTGTTTACCATCTGGTGTGATAAAATTAAAATGTTAGAGATGGACAAGAAGAACTTGATTCTTTATCATTTTATTATTTTTTTTAAAGCAGGGTGTGACACTTGTCATCTAGATGCAAGAATATATAGTCAACTGTTTGTGCTTCATTGTTATCAACTTTGAAATCAAGTTTTGACAACTGTTTACCTTCTATTAGAGAGATTATAATACAAATTTATTGGTAAACAGTTAATGCATTTTAAATGTAACTCTATTCAGTAAAAACTTATGTGTAATAGAAGATGAGTATGTAAGATTCAGTGTCAGTAGTTTATTGCATTAAAGAACTAAATGGAATGACTTTGGGAGTTTTTAACAAATATGAAATTGGACCCTCACATGATTTTAATCATTCATCTTAAAAAAAAAAGGGGAGAAGGCATAGGGAGACTTCTGAGTGGCTGAAATAAATAACCAAATCTAATTTTCATGTAATGAAGCCTGTCTTTAACAAATCAGAAACTTCTCAAGAAGCTAAAAAGAAAATAATTAATTTTGTTTTGAATGAAGCAGAGGGCTTCATTGATTCAGTTGAATCAAGTTGAATAACAAAATAAAATCACCATTCCATCCTAATTAGTATAATCATTTTTTGTCTCAAAACAGTTTTCCATACAGATTTTCCAAGAATAGGACATTAGATCCTATATAAACAATGTTTAGATTGGATGTTAGGAAGAAATTCTTTACTGTGAGGGTGGTGAGGCACTGGCACAGCTTGCCCAGGGAGGTTATGGAAGTCCCATCCCTGAAGGCGGTTAAGGCCAGGTTGGATGGGGCTTTGGGCAACGTGGTCTAGTGAAAGGTGTCCCTGCCCATGGCAGGGAGGGGTGGAACTAAATGATCTTTGAGGTGCCTTCCAACCCAAACCATTCTGTGATTCTATGATACTAGTTTTAGAAGTACAGGATAGTGTCCCACCCTTTTGTTTCCAGTTAATCCCCGTGAATTTCATTGTGTTGCATGCAGTAGTTCTGTCATTGCAGTGACAAATGGGATAGGTAGGTGCTTTGACTTTCATTTACCAGGTGGACATATTAATTAGCATTTATGCGGTTTTACATTGTGCCTACTTTTGCTTGTCTTTTGGTGAAAAGATTACTATGGTGTCTATAAAATAAGCCAATGCTTTACTTACATGGCACTTTTCATTTCATAGAGCTCACCACCTTTACAGTAATTACACATATTTCTAATAGTGTTAAACTCGAAAAAGATGCTTTTTTAATTTCAAGACAAAATAGGAGCATTAGATGATATTCAACACTAAGCCATTAAACAGTCTAAGTATCACAATTCTCTTAAGAATAGCTAGCTAGAGGGTGTCACTGCCCTTTCTAACTAGGAACTTGACAGCATCATTAAGTTGCAACTTTCAGTAGGTATATACCAATAGAGATCTGTGGAGAGAAACTTCAGGCTTGTTGCATGTTCTCAGATCATGTCTAATTTTTTCTTTTCATTAGGGAAAGAAAAGTTAGCAAAGTTTTTAACCTGTCATTCATTTTAAAGCTAGGCTGAAGACAAAATCCACCCACACATCAGTTGTAAGGGAATTATTGTTCAATGTATATATGAAATAGTTTTACCATATAAATTGTTAAGAATTAGCACTCTTTTCCCATGTTGCTGATTTTGGTTGTTTATTCCTCAGCGCTCTTATTTCTGTAGAACTTAATGGATGGTCAAGTGGAAATCACAGGAGCAGGATGGCTTTGGCTTAGGATTTAATTGAGTATGAGTAATAGTTAGGAAATTCATGATTATTTGTCTGTTTTAAACCTCTGAAATTATGAGTCACTGTTTGGGAGTTTCCTGCTCCATATTTATGAAGTTCTTTGAGTGAGCTGACTCAATGTGTTTTTTAAATAAGCATTTGTAATCCTTTTAAATGTGTGCTAACCACTTAGATTGGAAATCAATTTAGCATCCCTAATAAAATAAAAAAAGATTTAAAGATCAGGCACCAATACTCTACATAGTATTTCATAGAATCATAGATTTCAAGTTGGAAGAGACTCATAAGGATCATGAAATCCAAATCCCTGCTACTTGGAGGACTAGCTAAAAGTGAACCTTGAATATGCATATATTAGTATATAAAATGTATATATACCTATTTTTCAAGAATCTTTAAGATGTAATAATTTATTTAGGTCAGTTTACCACTGAGGCTCACTAGGCAGTTAAGAGTTTTTTGCTGAAATTTTATTTATGTGCAAGCACGTGTTGGAAGATGGGGGAATACGTTTAATGTTCTTGAGTGTAGCAGAGAAATATGGAAGGAATCAGAGACTGACTTTCCTACTCACACAGAAAGATGATTTTCTGTCCCTTTTGTTAGGAAGTGGAGAGTTCTCCTGATTTATTAGCATATGATGATTTCCAAAGGTTTTACACCTTAGATTCTGGAATTAGGTTTGTTATGTTTCCTTCAGGAAAAGATCTCTGAAACCATTATTAATTCTCTTGTTAATACTTGAGTTGCTGGACCTAATAGTAATGACCTCCAGTCGACTATTGAGAACATATTTTGTTGGAGAATGAAAAAACAAGACTAATAACATACTTTAAGACTTTTTTAATGTTATTTTTATAGGATATTCTGTTACATTTAGAGCATAATTGATCTATGTGAAGAATACAGATGTGTAGTAGCATCTCAAAAGCAGAGATGGTCCAAGTATTATGTGAATTGCAAGATTATACTTAGAAATCAATAATAAACACATACTGTAGACTAGTCTGACATACACTGTTCAAATTGTCAGTGACTAGCCCTTTATAAATCCGTATTTCTGAGAAAACACTTTGTGATATCTTTCATCTGCTTTAAGACCTTTGCCTCTGTAAAATTAGTCTGTTTTCATTGTAACATCACAGAATTTAAACACTATTCTCAGCCTTCAGGATTTTTTAGTGCCGGTAGAACTTTGAGTGGTCAACAGTGCTGGATCCTGTTGGCATGGACCAAGTTTACCTGGCTGACTTTTGGCAAAATGGGATCAGTGAGGAGACGAAATGAATTTTAGTGTCATTGTTACTTCTGATTCGTATCTGCAATTATCTTCTTGTGATTACCGAAGAGCTAAGTCCAAATTTCCTATAATGAGGGAAAACATTTTGGGAAATCACATATACTGAGAGAATTATTCAGAGAATTGTATGTTTTAATAGTGTGAGCGAATGAGTGGTTGCTTGGCATATTAGCTTTTGAATAGCATGCCCAGTGAAAGAAAGAAGATAGATCAGAATGGAAAGTGTCATGGTTCTGCAGCTCTAGAACCTGATTTCTGTCAAAACTATAGGACAAGTTTAATTTCTGAAACGTTAATCCCTGAAAACTAATTTTTTTATAGTTAGTTTTTATAATCAAATTATGGAGTAGGAATTTGCAGTATTCATTCCATATAAAACTTATTAAATCAGTGATGAATTTAGCTCAATAACTTTACTGATTTTGAAAAGGATTTTGCTACTGGAGCCTCTGTTTCCAACCCAAGTAGCAGCTGAAAAATCTGAAGTATTCAGTCTTCCATATTTATATGTTAATGGCTATGCTGAATAAACAGATCTATTGATTAAGTTGTTCAAGCATTTCTGTTAAAACCTCCTTCTTCACTTGCTCCTGCTTTTGAACAATCACTTAATTTGGCTTATCCCTCCTAATCACAGGAATTCCTGAAAAAATGAGGATTCTTTAACACTGTATCAAAGAGCTCTCATGTAAAAATCTGATCATTCAGCTTCATCTTTTATGTATTATAGTAGATTTGGGTTTTTTTATTTGCTGGATGCATTATTTCTTTTTAAGGCACTTTAGCTATTGCAGAGGAGGATGTGTTTTATCATTTGAGGGTGTGAGTATCCTTTTTGTGTTGAATACAATACAGCAATATTATGAATAAAAAGTATACAAATAGTGAATGGAGCTGGCTTCTGTAGGAGGCTCTCCTAAAGAGTGAATGGATTTGATACCTTCAGGAAACCATTTTTAATTTTTGTTTGCCCTTTGTATGGGGTGGATTTGTGCTTTCTAAAATAGAAACTCTAAATTTTGCTTACTTGGGTATCGGTGATGGTCTTTGACCTATGTCTGACCATGTACCCTTAGGGGAATGCGTGTGACTATTCTTTCTTTGTCTGGAATATAACCTTCATATTCACTGATCTTTTAAAAGTCTGTAAACTTTGACAAGTTAAATTTTATATTGCCATTTAGGGAACAATAGCAACTAATACAATTGTTTTACTCGTATTATTGGTAAATATATTAAAACCAAAATGTAACAGCATAGTTTATAAGGTATGTGTGTTGGGCTACTGTTGAACTTCAGGTTCTTGCATATGAACATTATATGGTGGTGTTGCTTTGATTCCCTTCCTGGGTGGTAGGATTGCAGAAGAAAACTTGCACTCACACTTGGAAACTACCAGTGTCATACAGCTTTCCAGAATTCTCATTTGCTGAACTCAAAATCTATAGTGAAAGGTAATATCTGATTGCTGAGTCTGCAGAAGCAAGATGTGGTGGATAGCAATTAAAAAAAGCAGTGTGCTTGCTCTCTTGAAAATGAAAGATGACCTGCTTGTGGAGGAGTAGCAGCATTGATCAGATGTGTCTTTCTTAACTGGGAACTCACTTGTGCAGCAATTTGGTTTGGTTTTTAGCTGGATGTTCTTTCTGGGGCTTTGACTTTTTTTATACTGTCTTTGTTATTTTATTTATCTTTTCATGGCATCTGGGGTGTTTATACTCGACCCGTTATTTGGACTATTATGTCCAAGAGTTGGTTTAATCTACCTTTCATGGGTGTGCTCTTTTAGTGAGAAGATACCTGCCAGCATCTTGTGCCTTTGCTCTTGGAGCCCCTGGCCACAGGGTGTAAGGAACAGGTTTTATTGAGGAAATATATTGAGTGATGCTTCTTCACAGCAACCAACATGTTTCATAGCCATTGCTGGGAGAACCAGCCTGAGTTATTGGTCTCCACACAGAGAAATTTCCCCTTTGGAAGAGGGTGTGTGATTTATTCATCAACATTTATCAATGAGCTTATACTCCTTTTGTCCCTTCGTACTTCAGAATCAGGGCAGGATTTCAGAATTAGAGAAGTTACTGAGGAATGTGTGTAATGGCTTGTCCATTGCTCCATTCCTTCAGGTCCTCCAAAACCAGAAAGTGGGGCTGCCTAACTTTCTAGCATGTTTTTCTATGAGGTTCTGCAGTAGAAAGAAAACTCTCGATGGGAATGTTCCATATAAAAGCTACTTGTATGTAAAATATTTTTAATATCTCATCAGTATCTCAGACAAAAATAAAATTCTGTGAGAGCAGCTTGTATCTAAGTAGATGGAGGTAAAACCTTTGAGATTGAGAACACGCATCAGCAACTTGGGCGTTCAGCTGCAAAAGTACGTCCTGCCCTGGAGGCCTGGATGCAATTTGCCTTTAATTAAAGAAAGCAGAATTCTGTGATTAATATTACAAGAAGAAGTATGTGTTATATTTCATGAATGCTTCCAGAGGGGAACTGAACTCTACCAGGGAATACTGTCCAGAGGAATAACGCTGCGTACTGCTATCTTTTGGAAGTAGCAACTTGTGTTCTAGCTAAAAAATGCACACAAAAGAAGTTGTGTTTGGCTTACAATAGCCAATTTGTGCAGAATTTAATGCAAGATGAACGCTTTTCAGTAAAAGATTGCTTCAGATTGTATTTTATCTGTCAATCTGTAGATGTTTGTTCAAGTGACCTTTGATTCACCCTATTAGTTAATGTGGAATGACTATAGTACGCCTGCCTTTAAACTTAATATTATTCTCCTCACATCTCCATTCTCGTTATAAACACAGCTATTTTTAGCTAGCACAGATTCAGAATATGCCTTGTAAGCTTAAGGGGGATTTATTGAGCTCCTGTGTGTATTCACTAGAGATTCCTTGTTGAAGCTTACTGATTTTAGGATTGGGGAGGGGGAGAATGTACTATTTAATTCCCAGCATATGCTTGCAGGAGCTATATTTAGCTTCAGCTTGCTTGTCATTGCCATTGTGCTTTTTTTTTTACAAAGGGGTGCAGCAGTTTCATTGTTCAAGGGCTTAACTAGACATAAATGTAGATGGATGAGCTAGATAAACATCGGTGTACTGCAGAAATTGCTGCTGAAAGTCAGTGTGTATGCTGTAGGTGTACTTGAGTGAAACTGCACTAGAGCGTGAACACAACAGGCAGCTTCTTCAATAGACTGTGTAAATTCATCTGAATAACGTGTGCTAAAAATGATGCTTAATTTTGCTTTAGACTCATTAGTTTAACAGGAATAACAATATGGGCTTTGTATTTGTACATAAAAAGCTCAGACTTACGGCAGTGTCACAATTTAGTTCATTGCTTAATCAGTTATAAAGAATTTTATCATGGCTTTTGTAGTTGCCATGTATATTTTTAATGGAACACAGAGGAGGAAAATTAGTATGGAGAATGCTTGCTGCAGTTCGGTCCTAGAGAATGATTACATATGCACTACAAGATGATTACATATGCATATCCTTTTTAAAATGCATGTATCAGGGCTCGTGCTATCAATTACTATATTATTTGGTGCTTTAAGGAGCAGAATCTACTGGGAAAGCCTGCTTTTCCTATTTGGGGAAAATTAGGAATTATATCTTGATCAATTAAGTGTTGTGGTAGATTTAGATTTACTTCATGATTTACATTCAGAAGAATGTATAGGTACTTTCTGTTCTTTTTGTGGCTGTTTAATTTCTCCTTAAAATAAAGAATTTATTTTTGTAGTTGAAAAAACAGAATTGCATAATTTATAAAAATATGGAAAACCTAAAGTACATTTTCTGTACCAGAAAATCAGGCAGGTTAGCAGTAACTGAAAGTATTCTCCAGTGAGAGAGACAGCAATGAACAATTCTTTCTGCAAACTTGAATGATAGCACTGCACACTTGAATATTCCATCAATTATTTCTGTGTTAAAACTGATTTATTATACAATTTCCTTTTTGTAAACCTCGATAAGGTATTTACTACAGGTAGAATAATTTCCTATATGGTCATTCTGATCTTCCTTTCTTCTTGTGGACCTTTCTTGGACAGCCCAAGATTTGTGGTAGATACTAATGACATGGAGGAGGACTAATTTCTTTTCAGTTTCAGAGTAGTACTCAGCTTGAAATAAACCTGGTGAGGTACAGGCTTCCTTTCAAGTAAAGGGGATGATGTGAATTCCTGCATGGAAGAAGCTTTGAAGAAATCAGCATCCAATATCCTGTGGTCTGAGCTTTGCAGTAAGGGACCATTCCAAAGAGTCAATGCTAAGATGTGTGAGTAGCTGTGATACCATTGAGATTTCAGTAATGCTGCACTTTGCTTAGCTGTCATCAGCAGGGAGTAAAGAGACACATGATCCTAGTGATGCTTAGTGGGAGGTATTTTTCTATTAGATGGTAGCTTTGTCCTCCCAAGGAGAATTACAGAATCTATAGCTAGGTGCCAGTTTATCTGTTTGTCCTCTTTAGTGGTGTGGTAGTCTGTTTATTTTCCTGAGAACAAGCAGACAGAAGGATATCCTGCTTCTGTACCTAAGGGCACATGTTGCTTCTCCCAACACTGTTGTTAAGCCTAATTTTTTTTTTTTTATACAAACTTTAACATTTAAGCATAATTTTTATACAGACTCTCTCCTTTGTCACGTTACCCCACAGAATCACAGACTGTAGAATCAGTTATGAAAAAAAGAAGCAAAAATCACAAGTCTTTTGTTAGATTATTGTAAATTAAAATTCAAGGAAGTGCTAATTTAATTTGGTAGCCAAATGAATACATAGGCAGGGATGTATGCATTTCTAAATGCCAGGATGAAATTTTTTCATGAGAATAACTTTAAGCATAGACAGTCTTTGCATTCACAAATCAGTCCAAGGATTCGAGTCCCATCTTCCCCAGTTTCAGCTCCGTAGGCATCTTCAATTCCCTCCCAATGCATTATTGTCTTTTCCTGAAAAAAGGATTGATTGTGTTTAATGTACTGCATTTCTGTATGAACCATGTTGCTGGAGCAGCATAGACTCATAGAATGTGGTAGGTTGGAAGGGACCTTTAAAGGTCATCTAGTCCACCCCCCTGCAGTAAGCAGGGACATCTTCACCTGCCCTACAAAGAGAGGCTGAGGGAGCTGGGCTTGTTCAGCCTAGAGAAGAGAAGGCTGCAGGGGGACCTCATTGCAGCCTTCCAGTACCTGAAGGGAGCTTATAAGCAGGAGGGGATTCAACTTTTTAAAAGGGCAGATAATGGCAGGACAAGGGGGAATGGATTAAAACTAAAGGGAGGAAGGTTTAGATTAGATATTAGGGCGAAGCTTTTTACAGAGAGAGTGGTGAGGTGCTGGAACAGGCTGCCCAGAGAAGTAGTGGATGCTCCATCCCTGGAAGTGTTCAAGGCCAGGTTGGATGGGGCCCTGGGCAACCTTGTGTAGATCCAGGCCTGGAGGTTGGTGTCCCTGCCTGTGGCAGAGGGGTTGGAGCTCTATGATCCTTGGGGTCCCTTCCAATCCAGACCATTCTATAATTCTATGATTCTATGATTCTGTGATCTTCACTAGATCAGGTTGCTTAGAGCCCCATCAAGCCTGACCTTGAATATCTCCAGGGATGGGGCTTTCACTACCTCTCTGGGAAACCTGTTCCAGTGATCTAGCACCCTCATAGTGAAGATTTTTTTCCTAACATCCAACCTAAATCTCCCGTTTTGTACTTTAAAACCTTTATTCCATGTATGTCTCAGTTGATTGGATTTGAAAGCTTTCAGTCTCCAAGACTGGACCTTTATGGGTTTGCTTATACCATCCCAGTAATGCTTAGGATGGGTATTTTTTTAGTTGTCTGTGAAGACAGAACAAGGGACAATGGCCTGAAGTTGGAACATAGGAAGTTCTGCACCAATGTGTGAAAAGAACTTTTTCACTGTGAGGGTGACAGAGCTGATAGGCTCAGCCTCGGTCAGCCATGGGTCTGGCCTTGAGGCCAGCTGGTATTTACTCTGTTGGGCCTAGGGGAAGCTTCTAGCTGCTTCTTGCAGAAGCCATCCCTGCTTCCCGCTCCCCCTCTCCGTAACCTTGCCACGCAAAACCACAACAGACACCAAGGAACAAAAAGGGTTGAACGCACCATTTTAATCATGGCCTACAGCCTGAAGCATCACACCAGCCCTGTGGGGCTATGTGAGCAGAGCTGAGCCTCATAGCCTGGAAGCAGTGAGGAAGCAATGGAATGGCACAGTCCAGGAGATGCCACCAGCACTGCATCACTACACCCACAGAGCCAAGGCGCAGAGCCAACCAAGGCTGTGGGATGCTGTCTTTGTCAGCAACATTGGTTGAGCATGCCTTTCTCTGGCCATCTCTTTGCTGTTACTAGCATATTTATTGCCAGGTTTACCTGCTGTTTTGGAAAAAAGTGGGTTAATTTGAGAAGCTCATTTTCCCTTTGTTGCTGCCAGCTAATTTAATTAGCTAGTTAGGCAGCTGAAATTCATGATCCCTGATTTATTTATACAATCCTCAAAGCTCTTAAAAGAAGTATGGCACCCAATAGAAGAAATTGAGATACTAATTTCATAAAGAGAGATTCTTTGGTTCCTCTTGCAAAATGGAACTGATGACCGAGTATATTTTTGTTTCTTTTTATTACTGATGAATGTAACTGATTTTCCATCAGAGTTCAATGTGGGTATGGAATGGTCAGAGCAGAGGAAAGAAGGAGGGAGGTGGAGAGAATTTTAAAAAAGATTGGGGTTTATAGTTTGTTAAGAAAAAAAACCTACTCAAAGAAACAAGAAAACAAAAGACATCCAACAAGAAAAGGGGCTAAAAGTCAGATAAAAATGGCTAAATGTTCCTGGCTGCATGGAACATGTTAATTTATGTGAGAGGCAAATCAGGAGCATGATACAGTTGGGGAAGAAAACATGTTTATTGTTGGGCAAGTAATTATTTTGAAAGCAAAGAGTATTTGAAGATAACACACGTAGAATGCATTCTTCTTTCAGATTTCAAGTCCTGATTCCATGAGAAATTAAGTCATTAGGAAGAATTTCTTTCTATAAGCAGTTCAGAATTTAAGAGGGAAAGATTGTATTCTGAATGTATCTATTTTTAGTCTGGTCTTCATGCCTTTCATTATTTATTTATTTATTTATTTATAGAATTAATGTTGTATCTTAATGGAGAGCCTGCAATGGTGCCTTCTGGTATTTCTTCACAGTTATTGCAGTCAGTATCTGCAGAGTCTCAGGAGCAAACTGCCTGTAGCTAAGTACTGGCATTTCATCTTGTATTAAATGTTGAGATCCACTTAATGTCATTTTTACTACACCAAAAGAATTTAGAAAAGACCTGAAAATGCAGCATGTGCAAGCTTTTCTTACAAAGCATGATTTGTTAATTTAATGATGGAAAACACTGATAAAAAGTTAAAAATTAATGTTCTGATTTGGGAAAAAATGAAGAAAAAATCCTGGTTTGCTGTCTGAAACACAAAGTGCAGTATGTGTGGTGATGCAGTACTGTAAGAAGAAATATTGTCAAACAGAATCTTCTGATTCCTCTAGTAGCAAGAGATGCACCGGGAGAAAATCAGTTTTTAGTATTGCTAGTAAAATTGCTTAGGAATGAAGAAATAAAGAATTAAATCTACTAAGCAAAATTGATGATGTAGGAATTAAAGCCAAGAGCTTCTGACCTGAACTATTTCCAACTTTGTCAATTTTACACCACGAAAAATTCAGATGTAGTAAAATATTTTTCAGCAGAGAGGAGGAAAGTATATGAACATTTTATTGATTATTTTACTCCTTAAAAATTTATCACTATAAATTTGAGTTTCCTGACTGCAAAGGGCTACAAGCATGATGAGGAGACTAGAACATATATCTCAAGAAGAGAAGCTGAGGCACGTGGGACTTTTTAGCCTAGAGAAGACTCAGGGGGGATCTTATCAATGCTTATAAATACCTGAGGGGTGGGTCTCAGGAGGAAAGTGTCAGTCTTTTTTCTGTGTGCCCAGGGACAGGACAAGAGGCAATGGCCTCGAACTTGAATATAAGAAGTTCTACCTAAACATGAGGAGGGAATTCTTTACTGTGAGGGTGGCAGAGCCCTGAGACAGGCTGCCCAGAGAGGCTGTGGAGTCTCCTTCTCTGGAGATATTCAGAACCTGCCTGGATGCAAGCATGTGCAGCCTGCTCAAGGTGATCCTGCTCTGGCAGGGGGCTTGGACTAGTGATCTCCAGAGGTCCCTTCAGCCCCTATCATTCTGTGATTCTGTGACTCATAATTCACCTGCTGTGTAAGTCATTCTGATTGTTGGTAGTTTCTTTCTTGATTCTATCTAATCTTGCTGTTCGGTAATTATTCCTCTTTTAATAGTTTTCATATCTTGAAGGATTTTTTCCTTAAAAAGTCTAATTATGAGAATTAAATTAAGCTAATATTTTGTGTTCTTGAATGGAATGCTTGTTTTCCTTTACATACAGCATGTAATGAATACATCTCTGCAGGTGGATCCTTGAGTTAGTTACCTTAACATATTCTAGGTGTAAGCTAATTTTTTAGCTAATATAATGTTCTTTGCTACGTAAAACTTTGAACATTTTTTTGGGGGGAATAAAGCTTGACTCAGGTAGTTAGTCAACCCCCTTACTTGAGAACGAGTATGCAGACAGGATTGAGCACCATCTTTAACTTCCTCACTCAAGAAATCCTATTTAAAACTGCACTTTCCCCATTCATAGAATTGGAGAAACTTTTCATTCTTTTGTATGTTTCTTGTGTCATGAATAGTTTGGGGGAGATCTGTTCTCATTTGATAATGTTCTTGCTACTTACGCAGAAACTATTCTGTAGAATTATATGGAAAAAGTCTTTAGGTTTTACTCTCTACTTCTGGGTTGGAAATGGGATAGAAGTACTCAATAGACGTAATTGACCTCAATTGTAGATTTTAATGGTTCCCAAGGGCATGTAGCAATAGGATGAGGGGTAGAGGTTTTAAACGAGAAAAGGGGAGATTTAGGTTGATAAAGGAAAAGGTTTTTGATATGAGGTTGGTGGATCACTAGAGCAAATGGCCCAGAGAGGTAGTGGAGGCCCCATTCCTGGAGATATTCAAGGTCAGAATCACAGAATCACAGAATTATCAAGGTTGGAAAAGACCTAAAAGATCATCCAGTCCAACCATTCACCTATTACTACTAGCTCCCACTAAACCATGTCCCTCAATACAACATCTAGTCTTTCCTTGAACACCCCCAGGGTCGGTGACTCCACCACCTCCCTGGGCAGTGCATTCCAGTGCCTGACTACCCTTTCCGAGAAGTAGTGCTTCCTAATGTCCAGCCTGAATCTCCCCTGGAGCAGCTTGACACCATTCCCTCTAGTTCTGTCACTGTCTACACGGGAAAAGAGGCCGGCCACCAGTTCACTACAACCTCCCTTCAGGAAGTTATAGAGAGCTATAAGGTCTCCCCTGAGCCTCCTCTTCTCCAGGCTGAACAATCCCAGCTCCCTCAGCCGCTCCTCGTAAGGCCTGTGTTCCAGACCCCTCACCAGCTTAGTAGCCCTCCTCTGAACGCGTTCCAGGGCCTCAATGTCTTTCCTGTAATGAGGGGCCCAAAACTGGACACAGTACTCGAGATGCGGCCTCACAAGTGCTGAGTACAGGGGGACAATTACCTCCCTGTTCCTACTAGTAACACTAGTCAGGCTTGATGGGGCTCTGAGCAACATGATCTAGAGAAGATGTCCCTGCTTACTGCAGGGGGGTTGGACTAGATGACCGTCAAAGGTCCCTTCCAACCTACCACATTCTGTGAGTCTGTCAATTGGCAATTAAATGGTAAGCTATGAAAGGTATTACTGCTCAGATAGAGTCACTATTGAGGGACTGGCAGAAGGTTACTAACTGTTGTCATTTAGTTAGGAAACTTTAATTCCAAATGTTTTACTTTCCTTAGAGACACGGTGTTATTCAATATGCACTTTTTTTCTAATTTTACTTTTGATTCTGTTATAAGAGTGAATATGGGAAGAGTTCCCATTATGAGACTGGAGAAAATTATTTTTAAAAAAAAACAACCTTGGTACCTGCTCTGTGCAGAAACTATGAGGACAGAATGCATGAGATAAAACCCAGATGGTAATTCTTTGATCGTTTATGTGTAAAACATTTCTTGTCAATATATTTGGTGGCACTAATGTCTGGTGGTGTTGGTTAAGAGTTTTCTCATCTGGCACTTACTCTCAGAAACACTTTAATTTCCTTTTCTTCATCAGTAGAAGAAGGGACCAATGAAGTAATAAAACTACAGCAAGCAAAAGTCATCATATAGGTTAAACAATTTATCCATATTTATACTATTGAGTTTCCAGAATGCAGTTCTGCTTAACAAGAAGTATCCCTCCCATATCGATAGATATTCTGCATTCCATATGTGTTCATTTAATAGGCTTCTTTTCCTGGCTACCTGCCCTGAGAGACCAGTGTACTCCATCCTTCCTTCCTTTTCTTTTTTATGGATCATCTGCAAGCAAAATTATGTTCATAGTGACATCCTGCCATTTCTTTTTGGTCTGCAGTGATGGAGTTTGAGGAAATCTAATAAATTCTGTTGGTATTTTGTAAAGATGAATAGATGTGCAGCTCAGATTTTTATTTGTGTAGGTTTGACAAGGCCACTAGAGTAAGTATACAACATTATTTAAATTTGGGCTTGTAGTATTTGGACCATTCCTCTCTGCAGGTGCTGTGGGAGAGGGTGGTAAATTGTTTTAAATTGAAGCTTTGTAAACTTATGAAAGTGTGGGATTTTTTTTCTATCCTGGAGATAGAAAATCAATCTTTCATATTGTATGTGGAGTCCTTTCCAAGGTATGTGTGCGTGGGGTGTTTAAAGGAGATTGAATTTGTGGTTTTTGTTTTGTTTGGTTGGGTTTTTTTTACACCCTGATCATAGTGTATAAATCCTAAGTAATAAAACTTCCTCTGATTACCTGAAGGCACCTGTAAAAAATTATTTCTTTCAGCCATGCTCCCCCCTACACATAATCTGCACTCCTGATCTAAAGCCTGCCTAACGTTTTATCTTTGTGTGTGTGTGTGTGTGTATGTTCATTTGGGTGTTCTGTGGTTCTCAGAGAGACTTAAAATCTATGCCCCAGGTAGAATATACATTTTGGGTGAGAAGATATGTCCTCCTTTTGTCCTGATTGATGGAAGACCATTAGGTTTTTTTTCCCTTGTTCTTTAACATGGGATGTGGGACATACACCGGATCATCAGCAAGTTTGCTTTCACAGATTCCTCACTGTAACAGATACCATGGTTACCATGATGCCCTTAAACATCAATGGCTGTGTGGTTTTATTTTACTGCATTTTTCTGGACGTTTTTCATTTGCTGTAAGATGCTAGGAAGGGTTTTGCATGTGGAATGATAATGCTCCATGACCTTTTGATCTAACTTTTATTACATGTTTACCTGTAATTATGTGGGACTGGGCTTAATAAAACTTCCTTGTGCCATGGTCCTACATAGAATGAACCGTGGATCCATACAGTAGCTTTCCTAAGCAGGACACTGAGTATTACAGGAATAATAAAGAACATACATAGCTAGATGTTTCACAGATCACCTGATTGATATTGATGTCCATTCTAACATTATGATGTAAGTAGTGTCAGATCCCTGTACTTGTGGAGTTCAGCTCTGATTTTTATTAAATGGTCCAGCTGGGTAATTAGAATGAAATATGCTTTGAATGGGTTTGTGCTTTTTTATTTTTGTATTTATTATTGATTAGCTCTCCTGACATAACTTAAACTTGATTTTAGTAACTACAAATTAGGAATTGACATAAACAGAGTAGATGGGCATGTCCAGAGTGCCCAGTGAAGGTTTTTATTTGTATTATAAGGTGACTCTTGTGAATTTTAATGAAACTACATTAGGAATTGGAGTTAGCCCGCTTTACTTGAAGACAAGCTGGAAACAGGCAAAACATTTAAGTGTGCACATGCAACAAAACATTAAACTCTTGATTTTGATATTCTTTACATTGCTTTACATTATTTTAAGAAATTGAGTGTATCAGTGTTTATTTTCCTTCAGACAATCTTAGACTGAATATTCTCTGTAAATTAAAAAGTTCTTAAATTGTTCCTTAGAGCTTATATAAAAAATTAACTGGTTCCTTATTTTTTTATTTGTAAATCTTCAATTAAAAGGGAGAATTTTAACTGTCCCTTTTAACTGTCTGAGGGTTGATGACTTCTGATAAATATAATTGGTTTCCCAGATAAGTAGGTGAATTGTATTTTTTCTTCTAAAAGCCAATAAAAGAGGAGTTAGGCATTGTTTCTAAATCTTATAAGAATATACAGCTGTTATCTCGACATAGGCTTCAGCATATAGTAATGTCCATGTTAAATAGTGACAGACCTGGTGTGCTGGGAAGATTCCCACATGCTGTTCATTAAGACACAAAGCCCAAAATTTCATCACAGGAGTAAAAGCTCAGTACTACTGAGAGTAATGAGTTCATCAAATTAATGCTGGAGAATAGTCCTCATTTTTAATATTTGCTAACCAATCATGTTTAATAAAATTAACATCAAAGACACAGGCAAGGTTCACACACTGCATCTAGCCAACTGTATTTTTTTAATATGGTAATGGAGATGAGCATATGTTTACAGTGGCTTGTTGAGAGACAAGAGACTTTCTTTTGTGTAATCTTTATCTGTCCACACTCAAAAACTTTAAAGGTTTTCCATTTGATTATGAAGGTAGTGAAGTGGTGAATATTTTTCAAGAGTATGAAAGGCTGTGTTATTTAATAAACCCTAAACTCTTCTAAGCAAAAATAAACTCTTCATTTTTTCATGTTAATATTGTATGAAGAAGAATTATTTAAAGGGAAGTCCAGCTAACTTGGTTTTGTACTTAGTAATTTTTGAAAGGATTAGAGAAAAACAGCAAGTGTTTCCCTGCGATGCAGTTATTTGTTAGGTTGCCTTTTTCTTGAGATAATAAAATGGATGGGTTAGGAAAGAAAATTCTTGAGGCCATAGAAACTTTGTCAGTAAATCACTTCTATGGTCTAGTTTAATTTAGCTTGTGAAATACACAGCAATGAAACATAGCTAATGAGTATTTTGCTTCTATTTCTCTAGACATTAGAAGCCATTTTGAATTTTAAGTACTCCGGTGGACCAGGACATGTTGAAGGGTATTATAGGAACCTTTCGCTAGGCCTTCATGTAGAAGTAGAGCCATCTGTGTTCTTTACACGTGTCAGTACCCTTCCAGCAACAAGGTAAGCCCTGGTTTGACTCTTGTATATTTGACTCATTGTCTCTGTTATATTTGCTATAACTTAAAGACCACGATGGAATCTTTCAGTATCATCAGCACAATGCAGGTATAGAATAAATCTTCAAAATTCC
>VZTU01009307.1:28273-137372 GCA_013400835.1 Zapornia atra
GGAGTTAGGCCTCCTTTGACTACAGACTATGATGAAAGCAATCAGTGTGTATTGGACAGTTTCTGATGTTCAAGCATTTTTTTTCATGGTGGCTTATTGTATCAGGGACAGGATATCTATTGTTTATTGTAAAATCTGACAGCTTCTTTCTGTATCTCTCTGCTGTTGTGTTGTGCTCTACATTGCATTATTTTGTGCTTGTCTAACACAAATCTTACCCAAAATGCATATGTAAATGCATGTGAGGAGTAATTCTCTCTGCTGATGCTTCCTTTCTCTTCTAAGAGACAGAGTAGTTTCACATATCCTAGTGAGATTTAAAAATCATGGCAACACATGATGGTGATGCCATGATTACTAAAACCTGATTAATCAGCAACTGAGTGCAATCAGTTTTAATAATTATTTGTTTTGCTAAAAGTGTATTTATTTACTGCCAAATACACAATACATAAATCAGGAGCTTTTTGTTAATCTGAGTTCATATATGCTAGTACTTAAATGTTCTACAATCTTTCAATATTTGGGATGTATTCAAACTCTGGCAGTTCAGCTACCAACTACCAATTAGTAAGAGGATTGAAAAGAAAGCCAAGTGTACATAGCGGGGGCAAGTTTGGTTAAAATTCTGATTTTTTTTTCGTGAAAGTATGTAATACTACTACCACTACTACTAACAGTTGAGAGTGAATTTATTGATTCAAGAGATTCCTACTGGTTCTATGACCTTTTTCATGACTGACTTCAGAAATAAAACCCTAAGATAGGCAAGAAGGGAATATAAGTCCAGGAAATATTGGAAGCATATTTCATATTCAAAGGAAAGAAATGAGTCACCAGTATCATACCATTGCAGAAGTGTCAAAGGATGGATGGACAGCAGCATAGCTTGAAAAACATGAAGTGTTCCTTTTGTTCCTGTGAACAAAAGAAGTAAAGCCTCAAGACGTATCTAAGTTGGAGCTTGAACTTGGAGAAACATGAAGAAAGTAGGCAACTTAGAGAAGGTCTAGAGCAAGAAGAGTGATAAAATATGACATGCTAAAGCCTAAGTTTAAAACAGCTCTTTCTCTTGCTAAAGTCTAAGAAAAGACTTACAGGGGACTTAAGTTCTCAGTTACATAAATGGCACTGCCAAGAGGATGGGTATCTGTTCTCACAGCACGTAATACAATAAATAATGACCTTTGCATATAGTAAGGGAGTTTTAGGTTAGGCAAAGATAAAAAAACAGTGAAACAGGTTTTTTTGTAAAAAATATTTTAAAATGAAGCAAACAGAGATTCTTTCAAACTAAATGGGTTTTAAGTAGTAGATTGTGTCCAGCTCTTGTAAGAGACTAAAACTCTGTGGCTTTAACAGTAAGCATGTTTGTCAAGCATTGTGCTTCCTGAAAAGATAGCATAATAGGCATAAATTTTCTTCTTTTTGGAACTGCTTTTCTAAGTTTAATACTATCTGCAAAGTCAGAGCACAGTGCCCAAAACTGCTGTTTCCAAAATCCCAGAAACCTTATAAATGTTGTTCAGAGTTGGATCCCTGAAATCACACATACTTAGGCTTTTGTAAGTTTTTAATGGTTGAATAAGGGATCTCTCTTTATCAACCTCTAAGTACGACAGCATCTACTATTAGTTCTCAAGAAGGTTCATTATAGAGGTTCAAATACTCACTTTGCATTTATTATTTGCATGCATAGTTGTCTTCACTAAATGTCAAAAATATCCTCCATGTATATTTTTAAATGAACAGCACAACTTGCTCTTTGTTTGACTGCAATTACTTTCCAATAGTCACATAGAAGCCTGGGTATGAAGCTGTGAACTTTCCAGAAAAGCTTCAAATACAATGTGGGTTTTTTTTTTTAAATTTGAAACTCTCTTGTTAATAAGATGCCTTTCCCTGCTAGGTTGCTCCAGCTGTGTTTTGTGTAAGACAAGGTTATCCTATCCCTGCCTTGTCAATCTATTCTAAGGCATTTACTATGTGAGGAAAGTATTTAATCCTGAAATCTTTAAAAATAGATCGAGGTGCTAATTCAGAGGTAGAGTTTCTATGTTGTTTAGCTGCGTACAGTTTCACAAGTCTTATAGCAGCAGGTACTATATATAGAGGATCCAATTCAGCCAAATGCTTCAGCTCATATTGTATGCATTTGCTTCATTCTTTGCCTGTTCATCATACTGATCAGCATTTAAATCAGTGGAAACTTTATTTTAAAGTGATATGCTGATTGGAGATGTAGTTAAAGATGTGAGCAGTGCCAAAAAAAGCTTTACTGAGGGGGAAAATACTGTAATATTTAAATTTCTTTCAGAAATGGTTTCTTGCAAGACCTGTCAAAAAGTTACTCTCTTTTTTGTTGTTATTCTTTGTTGCAGTAGGTATATATTGTCTGCTAAGTCATGAAAGCATTTTGGTGTTAAAAGTGCTTCTTAGCTCTTGCTGTTTGTTCTGTCCTATTGGCATCAGTGATCAGCAACACCATTCCTTTATTCCCGTGCATCCTCATGTTGATCCTCCTTCAGAAGTAGTCATGTGTCACAGTATGTTTTAGAGTGAAAAATAGCAGAAATAAGTCATGTTCCAATCTGCTAAGGCAAATATTTGTCATTAAATGCAACAAAGTTGGTTTTGTGACTGTTGATCATCTCTGCCAGTATTCGAGTGATGGAAAATTGTAAGTCAGGTTTTGTACTTTCACTTGTCCTGTAAAAATCTTGAATCTGATTTCCTTTTGATTTAAAGCTGAGATTTCATTGCTTAAATTCTGTCTGAGGCACTGAGCTATTTTTGTTTAGTCATTATAAGAAACTGTATTTTTGTAATTTACCTTCTCAGCTGTCATTTCAGAATGAAAGTTATCATTGCTTTCATTTTCTGGATTCAATTTTTTCCCTTTCTTTGATGTTTTTGTTTTTATTCTATATTTTAGCTCAACAAAAGTAAGAAACAATAGCTTACTAGCTGCTGGGCTTAAAAAAATCAAAGCAAAATAAAAAACTTTGAACATTGATTATTCCCTTAGGCCTTTAATGAAAAAAACGCAGGAAAAATGTTAATGCAATCACTTCCCCTCCCCTCACAACGTAAAGATTCTGGTTTATATAAAGTCTTCCAAACTTAATTGGTATTTCTTTTATTAAGCTGCTTGAGCAGATATGCTTGGGAAGTATCACTGAAACAGCTGGAGATTTTGGTTGGTGTTTTTGTTGTCCTAAATTTCTAGCCAAAATTACGTCTTCCACTCATGCACAAGCTTATGCTTTGTAAGGATGTTTCATTTGCTGCTTCTTCAGATACTGATTTTAAGATTCATTTGATTGTCACAACAGGTTCTTTTTGCCTTTATCCTTGCTGGTCTATAGAGGTATCTGGGGTTAGCTTGATGCAGCCCTTAACATGCTACAATGCCTCATCTGTTGTCTATGTCTGATTCAGATATCACCTCTCCTGTTGGAGGAGATGATGTGCTGTCAGTAAACGGCCATAATCTGCTCTGAGATTTTTCACTGGGTGTTATCAACATATACTCACTCAGCTGCCTGAATCCGAAAAGACTGGCACAACAGCCTTGTGCTGGGAAATCGTTTGCCTCTGATCATGTTACCTGTAATCCTTGGTTCTGCTTCTTTGTGCTTGCCCGGAGAAGATTGTCCGATGACGCATGATCAAGAACATAGGTGTTTGAAGCAACCCGGATATAGGGTATAAGAGACAATGAGTTAATGCTGAAAGTTTTCCCAATCTATCCTACAGTTCACTGGACTGCGGATCACACAAGTCTTAGAGGGCTTCGGAGATCTACCTGCTTGACTGTTTATGTACCATAAAATGCAGATAAATCTATATACTAAAATTGTATTCATTGTCCTCTCTAATTGGGCATACCATGTTAATTGATCACTTATAATGTCTTAACTCCAAAACTCCTGGTGATTCAAGGCCTCAGAACAGTTCAGTTACCAGCAGATTTTAGACTGCCAGCAGAGATCTGATGATCTGATCCTAGACTGCCAGCAGAGATCTGATGCTAACGGTTCAGTGTAAGGGAAGCGTTTTGACAGTTTCATGTGATACACCTCTTCATTTTGACATACTGTGAGCTCCAAGAAAGTCTGCTATCAAAGATAGATTGTCTTGAACTATCTCCTTTCCAATTCTCTCAAAGGCATTATCTGCCAATTTGGGCAGGCATTGAGTGTCCTTCCTTATTGCCTTTATCGAAGAGCAGAGAACATAAAAAAATGCCAGAAAAAAATGCTGCTTCACACATTTGGTAAGAATTCAAGTGAGGTGCTCTCTGCATGGTGTGAAGTTCCTCTTGGTCTCCTTGTGCCCCTTGCCATTATGCCATCAGTACAAAAGTATCTTAAATAAGAGCCATCTACAAGGGTTGGCAAAAATTTTGTCTTGCTTATTACAAAGGTGGCAAGATGATCTGAATTTGTGGATGAAAGCAATCCACAGTGCAACAGAGATGCTGCCTTCCGTTTTGGGTGAAGCTTGGAAGCCAGATATGTAAGAATGTTCTTACCTTCAGTTCTTCAAATTGAAGATGATGAGTTAAGTAATTTTTTTTTTTTAATTTTCTCAAGGCAGTGGAGTTTTCATCTTGTCTTAAATCCATTGTACAGCCGATGAGACGCCAGTTGCAGATCTCTTTTGGCAAGTGCAGAGGATTAGACTCTGTTCTTGTAATTGAGTCAGAGAGAGAAAAAAAGGGAACTGAAGCAGGTCTGACACTGTTAAATTCAGACTGTCAGCTCATCCAACTGTAGGTTCAAGTTAATTTTCCCTTTGTACCATTAAGGTATATAATTTAATGAAATGCTTCATTTTTGTAAAGAAGGCATCGATTCATAATAAAGCTTGCAGCATGGTCCTTAGTCTAAGAGCTTTAATTGTTTTGTATTTAATGTTAAGATCCAGTTTTTCCAACATGGTTTCACAGAAGTGTTTGGAGACTGAAAAACAACAATCTTGACTATGTTGAGGGTTCTCAGGAGATCCTTAGTTTTGTGGGAAGAACTGTGGGTCTTAATGAAATCAGATGTAATTTTCAGAATTTCCATTCCAGTTTCCGGGGTGAGCCACATTTTCACTACATCACATTGCATCACAGCCTCCTCAAGCAATCAGGTTTGGGTTAGAAATCCTGATTATTAAATATTTCCAAGTCATACAAGGGGAAGAGTAAACGGCAAATTTTCTCGACCATGTTTTAACAAATGTTTGTTACAAGTAAAATAGTTCTGTAACCTTTTCTGAAATAGCTCTTAGTTTTATATAGCTGAATTTTTAAGTTAAATATTCATATTCAGAATGACAATCAGCTACGTACTTACAGGCAGCTGTTTCTGGTCTTCTCTTTCTCAGTATTTCAGTGTTCAAATGTTATAGACCTTTGAAGGGTGGAGAAAACCTTTTGGTTGGATGCTTGAAGAACAATCTGTGTAGTTTGGAGGAAGGCTAAGCTAAGACCTTTTTAAAATGAACTGCTGTTTGTACATTGAAAAAATAATATTAAATTCATAGCATCATTAAGGTTGGAAAAGACCTGTAAGATCATCAAGTCCAACTGTCAGCCCAACATCACTAAACCATGTCCTGAAGTGCCATATTTATACATCTTCTGAACACCTCTAGGGATGGTCACCCAGTCATTTCCCTGGGCAGCCTGTTCCAATATTTGACAGCCCTTCCACTGAAGAAGTGTTTCCTAATATCCAATCTAAACCTCCCCCGGCACAACTTGAGGCCATTTCTTCTTGTGCTATTGCTTCTTATTTAGGAGGTCCTTTTCTGCTGGGCAGCTTTCCTGCTACTCTTCCCAAAACATGTAGTGTTACATGTGGTTGCTATGACCCAAGTGCAGGACCTGGTCCTTGGCCTTGTTGAACCTCTTGCCACTGTTCTGTTAATGGAAAAATAATAATAGTAATAATAATAATAACCAGTCAAAATGGAAACCAGGCAAATAAAGCTCTCATTTTGATCAATTAAGCTGATTATCTGTTAGAAAAATCTGTCGAGCAATGGATTTCACCATTTTTAAATCTTTTTAGGTTGGTATGTCTTTCCAGATTATAATCTCTTTATACACACACACCACTGAGCTCAATATAGATTCTACTAATGACCCATGACATGTGGGAGGTTACATCCAATAGTTAACATCTTGCTAACCTTAAACTCTGCTAATGGTATAATCTTGGAGTAAGTTCATGGAAGAGCAGCAAAAAGTAGCTTACAGATTGAGAGAATTGATTTTTGAGATCAAAATGTTAAATATGTATGGTTTGGCACATGAAGACGTGAGAACATAAATCTGCAAATATTTATAGATGTGCTGGGAATATTTAGCATAATTGAAAAGGTTTGAAACTGGGAGAAGTCAGATGAGGACAGTTCTTGGAATATATGAAAAGACCTTTAACAGCAAGATGGATAATATGACTTCATCATCTAAAGTTAGACTCGAAAGCTTCAGTTTTAGAGAATTTAATAAAAGTTAAATTCCATTAAAAAAACCCTGATTGAAAACACAATAGCACCAATAAGGATGGTCTAGATTGTTGTTTTGCTGTGTTTCTCTTTGTGTTTGTCAGTGGATTTTTGGAGAATAGGATTGTCATCTGGCATGCCATTGCTTGTCGTCATTGCCAATGCTTCTCTTCACTTTCTGATGTCTCATTTTGAGTGGTGATGTTGTGTATGGCTGTTTAAAGAAAACAGAGAAGAAGCAAACAGAAGCGTGGATGTGAAAACACTCCATGATTTCAGATGATGGGGGAACTGAGCTGAGTCAGGATGTAGATTACTTGCCAAACCCCCCTGAGCGTTTCTTGTTTAAACTGACTTTAAAACTAAGCTAGAAACAGAACTGCAATAAGATTATTCACTGAAGTGAGCTGTCATTAGAGCATGGCAGCTGCATCTGGTTTTTAATACTGTGTTAAATGTTACTGAGGAATATTCTCTGCTGTCATTTCAGAGTGGATTGGAATAGTAATCACAAAATACCCCTGAAAGAAATTTCTAGATTACAGTATAATTGCCCTAAATTCCCATGGCCCCAATTTTGTGACTACTTTTAGAATCATAAAAGGCATTGTAAGATTTAAAGAATATAGCATGATTCATCATGTCACTAATTTCTGTTTGTCTTATATCCTGACTTCTGCAATAGAGGCTAACAGAAATTAATTTATGCAATAAATCTTCAAGACACTGTTGAATTAACTCAGTTTTCAATAAAAAAGATTTTTTTATTGTTTGAAATGAATATTGACTTACATTTTCATGTCATTCTGAGATCTTCAGATTATGATTGCATTAACTGAAAATGTTTCCTTCTAATTCTAGTTTTTACCTGTACAGACAGTTTCTGTTGTACAGACTTTAGTGTAACTGAAGGTCTGGAACATGAAATGTATGGTAGATCTTTCTCAAGGAAGCATCATGGATAAATAAGGAAGATCTTTGAAATGGAAAATGTTTGCACATTGTGATATTTAGTATTCTTCCACTTAGGCTTTGAAACTGTTTGACCCAGACTTATTTCCTTTCCATCAGCAGTTGAAATGACAGATGGAAACAAGAGTAAAACCCTTTCAAGAACTATTTTCTTTATCCTAGCATCTGTATAGTCTAGCACAGCTGTAAGTCTTCTTAATTTAATTTGGACTTTTAACATAATGCAATAATTTGTGTATTATTCCATTCAGAAAAAAAACCCAGCTGTGTTTGTGGTGTCTGCTGTATTTTTCTGGGTAATTTTAAATTTTATTTCCTAGTGAAATGAGATTTGTATGATCACTTTAACTATTTTCCCCTGTCCCCCAGGTAAGTTTTGACTAATTTGAGCCAGCTATATAGGGAAAAGTTAAATATATTCCTTCAGATTGGCACCAGGACAGCGAAGAGATATCCTAATTTATGTTCAAGTGAGGAAAGGCAGAAGCACGAGCTCAGCAGCTACCTACTCTGCTGCTGTGCCAATTGGCATGGATGGGCTCAGGGCCAGCCAAGAATGTAGTGCTGCCCAGTGTGGTTGATGGATGGGTGAGAAAATTTGGGAGGTGTATGATGAGATAGGAGGGTGGATATATGGGAATTGGACACTGGAGCCCCCAGTACAAGAAAGGCATGGAGCTGCTGGAGCTACAAAGATGATCAGAGGGCTGGAGCATCTCTCCTAGCAAGATAGGCTGAGAGTTGAGCTTGTGGAGTCGGGAGAAGAGAGGGCTCCAGGCAAACCAGTACCTGAAGGGGAAGGGGCCCGACAAGAAATCTGGAGCAGCACTTTTTACAAGGCTATGGAGTGATATGACAAGGGGTAATGGCTTTAAGCTGAAAGAGGGTACATTTAGATTAGGTATATGGAAGAAATTCTTCCTGTGAGAATCGTGAGGTACTGGAACAAGTTTCCAAGAGAAATTGTGAATGCCCCATCCCTGGCAGCATTCAAAGCCAGGCTGGATGGGGCATTGGGCAACCTCGGCCAGTGGAGGGTGTCCAGGCCACATGGCAGGGTGTTGGAACTAGATGATCTTTGAGGTCCTTTCCATCCCAAACCATTCTATGATTCATTCTGTTATAGTTTGGAGAAGTAAGAAGAAATTGTATTAAGTGTGGCATAATCATTTGTACTTCCAGAAATCAGTGGCTTATGACAGGTTTTTATAGCCAAAATTTTCAGTAGGGCATTATGATATATCTTTAGATCCTTTTATTATTTTGAGTGTTTTAAGTTTTTAAAATCTCACATACTTTAAAAAAAAATTACCTAATATGGAGATAAGTTTATGGCCTAAGATTTACTCCAGTGCCTTAAAATTCTTAAAACAATCTGACATTGGAAATTTCTCTGATAATGTGTGTATTTTAAACAACAGATTGCTGAATGGATTTACATGTAGTAGTTCAGCAAAGTCATATTTAGGTTCCTTCATCATGCTTGCATGATTATGATTTGCTTCTTGAGTCTCATTTGCTCTTCAACTCCTGTCTCTCAAAGGAGGGCCTTCTGTAAGTTCACCTGTAGTGAAAATTGATATAAATAGTTAATTTGGCTTTCTTGTTAATTCTCTGTTTTCCTGGAACTTTTGGTTCCATACGGATCATAACTTCATCAGTTCTGCACAGTCTTACTGACTGTGGCAGTAAAAAAGTCATGTTAGATTTGAGATTCTTAGCACATGGCTCTTTAATAACCTGAGGGTTTTTCTTTTTCCTTTTAAAATTTATTATGGTGTTACTTCTAATTTCTAGAACTTACACTTTGTCTTGACTTCCTTACTTGGATATAGCTTTCAGTTTTTGCAGCAATTATAAAATGTTTTATAAATATAAATAGCTTTAAAATATTTTTGTAATGTTTAATTGTGTTTGTTTTTCATTGCTCTAAGTCTCTTTGATACTGTCCTATAGATGCTCTGAACATCTAATACTAATCTTTCCACAGTCTTAATGTTATCTTCAATATTTTTACACCTGTATCTTATTTTTCTAAGTTTTTAAAGTACTGTAATAATCTGTAACTTTGATTTTTTTTATTAATTCAAAGATTTTAATGGAGAACTAACTACCTTAAAATTTACAAGGAAAGAATTATTTCACCTACATGTCTATTTTGTGTAGCGTTTGAAGAGGATAAATTTCATGAGGATGAATGATTTTCCCTGCATGGTCAAAGAGTTCATATGTGGGAATTTTTAGTATTACTGATGGTGTTTAGTAATAAAGGGCTGCTGCTTGTACATGTCCTTTGTATTTATGGGATGAATTGTTTCATTTAGAAAACTTCGGTTCAGCTGCCAAAAGATATTGCAGAAGGCTTGAATGTTATTTCAGACAATTGTTTGGTTTTGCTATGGGATAAATAAATAATACCTTCCATGTTGAATTTTGTAAACATTATCTGCTCTCGAAGTCTGTCTGGCACACCATAACTTCATATATACTGGAAAGGCAGATGTTTACTGTGTCCTTACAGGTCTCATCCCAGTCTCTCAATGATGAGATAGAAGCCAGGGGTTTTTTTCAGTCTTGTTTGTGTTCCCTGTTGGTAACAGGAGAACTACCAACTCAAGAACTGCCCTTCCAGTAATTTCTTTCTTGTGAGCAGTTAAGGAAGGGACCCCTTATTTGTTCTAAATTGTCGAGTTTTGACATGTTTGCTTGAGGCACTCAACTACCTTCATGCATTATTTTCTATATTCAGTATTCATTGGGGTTTTACCCAAAGAGAATGAAAACCCTTAAAATACATATATGAAAAATCCTCAACCCCACTTTTGCTTTTAGTTTTGCTAAGAGACAGGTTACTGTCCCCAAGCAATGCCTGCTTGACAGTTAGTGCCTGATTGCATGTGACATGGCTATTGCTTTTGTGACTTGGACCTTAACCTCCCATGCTTGTCCTGTGAGTGTTCCCATCTCAAGAGTTTGCAAGGTAGAAACACAGTTCCTCCTGTACATGCTCTGAACATGGTTTCTCTTGATTTTCAGAAGAGAGTTGTATCATGAACCAGATAACATGTTTCTAAAGAAAGAGAACTCTCGCACCTCTCAAGTTTAATTGCCTTTGGAATGGTTAGCATTTGAGTTTAATTGCAGATTATTATGCAATAGGATAAATAGACTTGGTTGCCTGAGACACACAACTGTATCTAATTCAGTTTGAGTATGCGTATTGTTCAAAGGATGACTCTGAGGACTCTTGCCTTACCAATGAATTTATTTTTTTTCCTTTTTTGGGAGCTTCTGATTTCAAATGAACTCTCTCAAATTAATGCTGCATGTGGGTTCCACTTCTGACACTGAATGCAAGTTGCTTTTCCCTGCTTACTCATTCTGATAGCAGTTAGATGGGATGAGCTGATCATAAATCTTTATACAATGGCTATACTGCTTTATTCTGTCATTCACAATGACAAGTCACCTAATTTTGTTATATATGTGTTTAAAATTCAAAGTCATTGATGGCTAATGCTAAATTATTGTGATCACAGAATCACAGAATCGTAGGGGTTGGAAGGGACTTGAAGAGGTCATCAAGTCCAACCCCCCTGCCAAAGCAGGGTCCCTAGGACAGGTCACACAGGTCGGCGTACAGATGGGTCTGAAATATCTCCATAGAAGGAGACTCCACACCCCGCTGGGCAGCCTGTCCCAGGGCTCTGTCTCCCTCACTGGGAAAAAGTTCTTCCACATATTGGTGTGGAATTTCATATGCTCCAATTTAGTCCATCGCCCCTTGTCCTGTCTCCACAGACCACTGAGAAGAAGCTGGCCATTTCCCTTTGTGTCCCACTCTTAAGATATTTATAAACATTAATAAGATCCCCTCTTACTTTTCTCAAGGCTGAACAGCCCCAGTTTATTCAGCCTCAGTGAAGCTTAAGGCTGGGATATTTTTCTGTTGTTAAGTAGCTTCTTAGGAAGTTTTGAATTTCAGAGTAGACTGATGAAACATTATTGCAGCTTTATGATTGCATTAGGTGTTTTGGTACCTGGTTCTGATATTTTTCCATGTGTATTGCATTACAGCCTTCACTCAAATCTGCTTTTTGTGCTCAGTTTAACAAGGAAAAAAAGTTTATAAGTAAGAGTAAAAAGTTACAATGAAATTTCGTCTCTGTAGCATTGTCAATATTATTTCCTAAGGTTGACAGAAATGTGGTTGGTATATTTGTACTGAATGCTTCTAGGGAAATTTGGATTTGAAGGACAGTAGTTCACAGATACAAGGTTTTCTGTTATAGTGTCCTGTGTTTGCATTCCTTACAGAAGGGAAAGAGTTGTCCTTTTCAGAGTAGTTGGTATAATGGAAAAGTACTCTAGTTGCCAGTTTGCTTTGGTCTCTCTCTAGACAAACCAGGTATTGTAGCAAATGGAATTGCTCCCTGACACTGGGCAAGGCTTTAAAACTTTACTTGCAGATTTTATTCTTAAAAAGAGAAGATCAAGATAGGTTGAAATGAAAAAAAACCTGTTTCATGTAAATGCTCAAAGAACTGGAAAAAATCTATGGCATTTTCAGTAGAAGTGCAAATGAAAGCTGCAAAGTGAGAATATATCCATGTGATCAAATGCTATAGGGCTTAATACTGAGGAAGTCTTAATTGTCATTAAACTTTTCTATGATATATGCTGCTGTCTAGTTTTAGCAAAAAAAGCAAAGTAAATTTCCAGTTAAAAGAAAAAGTTACTTTGACCAAAAGAGTAAAAAACATATATGTGTGAATATATATGGTGTTCAGTGTAAAACATATATGTGTGAATGTGTGTACATTAATGCATATACTTTTACATACATTCTGATATATGTATAATAATTCTGTGCTATGTTAATGAAATTCTGCTATCCTTCCCTCCTCCTCCCCCATCTGAACAGCACCCGGCAGTGTCATCTACTTCTTGATGTCTTCAATTCTACAGAACATGAGTTGACCATCAGCGCTAGGAATAATGAAGATTTAATTCTGCATGCTGGGGAATGCCAGCGGTAAGTGCTCTCAGGATTAAAAGGTCCCTATTTATTTGTATAGAATTGATATTTAGGGCCTCTTTTTCTTTTTAAATAGCGTGTGCATGTCAAAGAATGTAGGAGTTTTCCTTTCTTTAAGGTTTGACACTGAGTTCTAGCAATATCTTAACTGAATTTATTTTTGCTATCAATCTACTAGTATTGAAATAACACAATGCAAAATAGTTGGTTCTGAGGTATACAGCTCGTTTAAGTAATTTTTATAGAATGCTTTAATATAATTTTCATGTGCTCTGAAAGTAGTTGTGATGTTAAAACCTCATATCACTAGTTTTGTTATCGTTTCCCAGTTTTAAATAGTCTTTTCTTGATGTACTTCCCCAGCGATTTAATCGTTTTTTGTGTAAAGAAAACTACAGGAAATAAAAATAGAGTTGAAGAAAAAGCAATCACAGTCTCTGGAAAAAATATTCTAGATTAAGTAGGCTGTTATGTGTATTGGTTCTCACAACCCTACTATGGTGATGCAAAGGTCATTCTGTAGCAAACTGTAACTGTATTTCACAGAATCACAAGGTTGGAAAAGATCTTTAAGATCATCAAGTCCAACCATTCCCGTCCTGTGCTAAACCATATCCCCAAGTGCCTGATCTAACCTTTTTTTAAACACATCCGGGGATGGTGACTCAACCCCCTCCCTGGGCAGCCTGTTCCAGGCCCTCACAACTCTTTCAGTAAAAAAATTTTCCTAACATCTAATCTGAAGCTGCCCTGGCACAGCTTTGTGCCATTTCCCCTTGTCCCATCTCCTGTCACCTGGCTGAAGAGACCATCTCCCACCTCTCTACAACCTCCCTTCAGGTAGTTGTAGGTGGTGATAAGATCTCCCCTCAGCCTCCTCTTGTCCAGGCTAAACATCCCCAGCTCCGTCAGCTGCTCCTCGTAGGATTTGCCCTCCAGCCCCTTCCCCAACCTGGTTGCCCTTCTCTGGACTCACTCCAGGACCTCAATGTCCTTCTTATGGTGAGAAGCCCAGAACTGGACACAGTACTTGAGGTGCAGCCACACCAATGCTGAGTACAGGGGCACAATCAGCTCCCTAGACCACACTATTTTTGATACAAGCCAGGATGCCATTGGCCTTCTTGGCCACCTGGGCACACTGCTGACTCATATGGCTACAAAGGGCCTGGAACATCTCCTGTATGAGGAAAGGCTGAGTGAGCTGGGACTGTTCAGTCTAGAGAAAAGAAGACTTAGGGGGGACCTAATTAATGTTTATAAATCTCTTAAGCATGGGATGCAGGGGGAAATGACCAGCCCCTTTTCAGTGGTCTGTGGGGACAGGACAAGGGGCAATGGCTGCAAACTGGAGCACAGGAAGTTCTGCACCAACTTGCAGAAGAACTTTTTCCCAGTGAGGGTGACAGAGCCCTGGGACAGGTTGCGCAGGGAGGTGATAGAGTCTCTTTCTCTGGAGATACTCAAGACCCATCTGGACGCCTATCTGTGTAATATGAGCTAGGGAGCTGCTTTGGCAGGGGGGTTGGACCCGATGATGTCCCTTCCAACCCCTACAATTCCTGTGATTCTGTGATATTCAGCCTGCAGTCAACGAACACCCCCAGGTCCTTCTCTTACTGACAGCTCTCCATCCAGTCTCCCCCAAGCTTGTAGTGCTGCACGGGGTCGTTATGTCCCATGTGCAGCACTCTACACTTGGCCTTGTTAAAATTCATCCCATTGGTCTCAGATATTTGTTATATCTACCTAGGCTTCCTACTGCTGGCTATACCCTATGTTGCTTGGTTTATCTCCTTCAGATGATCATTAAATCTAGATATAGTTTTTATCTTAAAAAGGTGGGAATGGTAAAAAAGGAAATGTTTCTGTACATCTCTGTACACATGGGCTATCTGCACAGTTCTCTGAGAGAGTTGTGCTGCAGTCTTAAATCATGCAATTGATAAACGTATTTAAAGAGAGATGCTTTAAAGTCTTCAAATCGCAGTCTGAATATTAAGTTCAAAGTAAAAACACATCAATTGCAAGGCAGATTGTCAAAAAGAAATATAGAATATGCAACAATAGCAATAAATCCTGAATGGTTTTTGTCTTAGTGACTCGAAAAGCACAACTATGTGAAAATACATCAACTAAGGCTGAATTTTCTCAATTTTACTTTATCAAGGAACGGAAAAACGTATCAGTAACATACAGTGCTTGTTCCTTTTGTTTAGAAAGAATTAGGTTGGTTTTTTTTTTAAAGCAGTCAAAATACTCACAAAAATGTTCATGTTCTTACCTGTACATTTTTGCAATTTTGGTTTCATGCTGCTTGCTATTTCCCATCATTTTTGTAGCTGGCAAACACCTTGAAATTTTTCACTCCCAGTTTTTGGAACAGTATATAGCAAATAGAAATGATGCTGCAAATAATATTATAAAATTACTTTGCATCTCCCTGATCAAATTACTTTTCCTATGGATTTAGTAATTTAAGTTTAAATATCCTTAAATCATTATATTGTAGGTATAAACCCTTTCAATAAGTCTTTTGAAACAGTCATTTATCAAGGTGGATTATGCATTTGTTGCAAGTGTTTAAACCTTTTAAGGATAGTGATTTTTATTTTTACTGCATAACATTTTATTGTTTTACCCTTGGTTAGAAGTTGCACTGAGTTTTCTATAACTTCTAAACTCATTTCTTACCTATTTATTGGACAATAAGTGCTTTTAATTGTAACAAAGTGCTTAGAGTTTTAATTTTCATGCTGATGGATCTGCTACAGAAACTTAGGTGGAACGTATACTGAACCTTAAGACAGGCTTACCCATCCTAGGAAAGGGCTTTCATTAATCTTACAGGAAAAAAAAAAATTCAGAAATCTTATTTTTTTTAAGCAATCATTCTAGATCTTTCTTTTTGAATATAGGACAATCATTGTCAGGAGTCTGTCTTTGAACCGTGTTTTCAATCAAAATATACAATGCTTTTCATAGAAACAAAAAATCCTAGAATGCTTTGAATTGGAAGGGACCTCAAAGATCATGTAGTTCCCACCCCCTGCCATGGACAAGGACATGCCTGGTCTGCCTTGCTAGACCAGGTTGCCAAAGCCTCATCTAACCTGACCTTAAACACTTGAGGGATGGGGCTTCCACAACCTCTCTGGGCAACTTGTGCCAGGGCCTCACCACCCTCAGAATGAAGAATTTCTTCCTAACATCTAATCTAACCTTGCCCTCTGTCAGCTTGAACCCATTGCCCCTTGTCCTATCACTGCACTCCCTGGTGAACAGTCTCTCTCCCACTTTCCTATAGGAAGATGAATAATAAAAAGGAAAAATAATGAAACTGAGTGCCCTCAGTTTAAGCACTTGTTTTTAGGAACCAAGAGACCCCTGGAGAAGTCACAGAATCACAGAATCACAGAATTGTAGGGGTTGGAAGGGACCTCGAGAGATCATCAGGTCCAACCCCCCTGCCAAAGCAGCTCCCTATCTCGTATTACACAGATAGGCATCCAGATGAGACTTGAATATCTCCAGTGAAGGAGACTCCACACCCCCCTGGGCAGCCTGTCCCAGGGCTCTGTCACCCTCTCTGGGAAAAAGTTCTTCCGCATGTTGGTGCGGAACTTCCTGTGCTCCAGTTTACAGCCATTGCCCCTTGTCCTGTCCCCACAGACCACTGAGAAGGGTCTGGCCAATTCCCCCTGCATTCCATGTCTAAGATATTTATAAACACTAATTATAAGTCTAAGTCTTCTTTTCTCTAGACTAAACAGTCCCAGTTCACTCAGCCTGTCCTCATACGGGAGATGTTCCAGGCCCCTAATCATCTTCGTAGAAGTCCCCAGTGTCCTACTCACACCAAGAGGCACTGCTGCCAGATCAGTCCCCAGACCACCATGTCCCAAGTGGCTCACCCTGCCAGGCATACTCTTAGATTCCCTTTTTATAAAAAGTTTTTTTACCTTTGGACATTGATTTTTTATTAATGTCTAATTGCTATTTAAAGAGAGGTGCTTTAGTCAAGGGGGTTTTTCTCCCCCATCCCTGTACCTTGATTCCTTCCTCATTTTTATCTACTTATAATTATAACTTCTTCTTTTTTTGCCAGCTTTGGTCAGTCTCACTTCTTTCTGTAATTTACTCTCCCTCCATTCATCACCATCATTTTGAAATCTCCCATCCTGACACAGAGTAGATAGCAGGAAATTGTTTTCATAGTTCCCGTTCCTCTTGCTGGACACTCAAGTGTTTTCATATTCTCTGCTTACAGACCTGCAAAGAAGGATAATGCTGCAGCCTGCTTACTGCTTGCCTCTTTGCTTCCTACTTTGTATGTTTAGAAAGTGAAAGAACTTGGAAGCCTGCAATGTATTGCTTATCTTTTCTATATTACAAGGCTGTTGCTGTAGAGTATGTTTTTCACCTCTATGCCTGGTAAGAGGGAATTTGCAGGGGATTCTTCCATTGCTTTAGTGTAAAATGAAGAACAGGAATGGAAGGCTCTGGATGCTGTGCTTACTAAAGCACCCTCCATAACATATTTGATTTAAAACTAAGGTCCACAATGAAGCTGGTAATGGGGAGGGTTTAGGACGTTGAAGCAGAAATGACAAAAAAAGTCTGGTATTAGAAGCAGATCAGTACTGGTACTGCCAAATCTTGCTCAGTTCACACAGGGCAGTCACTAGTACCCATCTTATAGTATAGTATTTGGTACATTCCAGTCCCCTCCTGTTTTCCAGCTTAAATTTTATCCAACGAGTAGAACACTACACACCCTTTTTACTTGAAGGTCTGAAGTGAAATTTGGTTCACTTCACTTAGCAGTTGGGTAATAATAGCCATTGCAACAGCACTGCATGTAGTGTGAAAAAAAGGCATTATACCATTAAGGAAAGAGACATCCTTTAGGCCACTAAAATGCATCTGGAAAGAACACATCTTTTTTGTACAGTAAAATCATTCTGCTGACTATTAAAGATTATAATTTTAGTTTTCAGGAAACCTTAAGCTTACAATTAATTGTGATATTTAAGCCTTTGATTGGAAATATTTAGTGTGTGCATTGCAGCTGTTCTCAGGGATGTCTGTGAGTAGTGTTTCTGAGAGGCATCTGTTCCTCAGTTTTAGGATAAAGGAGTACATGCTCTGCTCCCCATCGTTTTATAGTAAGAGAAGATAATTTTGTTCACTCATTTTTCTGGGTTTTATCACTGTTTTCTGCAGACACACAAATGGAAAAGATCAGCCTTTGGTTTTTTTCCCATATCCCAAGATGTTAATTACTGATCTTCATATCCCCCTTTTTGGTTTCCATATGATCTGAAATGTCCTTGTCCATTATAGGACAATTAATGATCTGTTTTACTTTGAAGCCTTTTGCTCTCAGAAGGTTGTGGTAGTGAGGAGAGAGAACTAAGACTCATTTGGAGGAGAGAAGGAAAATAAAGGAAATTTCCTCTACCTTTTCTGTGAGGTGGCATGTTGAATTTTGGAGCGTCCTTTGAAATCCTGAAAATATAATTAGCTTTCATTACAAAGCTAGGTTAAAAATAAAATAATTTTTTGCTGCTTTACATCTGCAAAGGTTTTATACCCAGGGAAATACATTGGACAACCAGTTTCCTGGCAAAAAGCTGTCGAATTAAGTTACTCTACTGAAGTTCTGGCTGCAGTGAGAGATGCTGAGATGCTGGCAACATCTGCAGTTAATAAAAAACATGTTTGATACACCACACTGTGGTGTCAACATGTTTTGTTAATCTATCTGGTTGAATATGCTTCATATGATGATGAGGGAAACAAGTTCTGTGATATATGCAATGGGAAAGTTCAGCCTTCAGATGTTTTGCTCAAGTAGCAGAGCCTCCCATCTGCAAAGCTTGAAGTAGTCAACTGCACAGCGTTGAAGGGGGTTTGCATGGAGAAGTGTTTTGAATGTAATCAGGAGTAAAACTGAGCTTGTTTATCACAGCGACGTGGCATTCAACAGGTTGTCCTGGAATGGAGGAACAGAGTGGGCTGCTCTGGGAGGGGAATTGTATTATGTATGTTAACAAAAAAAGTGTTGCCACTAGGAGTGATTTTAAATTATTGAAAAACTTAGGTATGGTAATTATTGTGTTTCTTACTTGATTATCAAACCATTAAAATTAAATTTCATGACAACCCTCATTTATGCGTAAATCACTTCATAATTTATGGTAATAGTTGTTATCTCATTATGTGCCCCAGGATATCTCATTTTGTACAACATACCCTGCACTGCCTTTACATTTCTATTCTGTGCACGGTGTGTCTGGCATTCGGGAATGGCAAACATCATCGTCAGTGGAAGATTTAGCATGGTGATGGTCTGAGTAGATCAATCCTCCCATCTATCCTTGTAGTGCAACACAACTGAGTTGTTACAGTCTTCCATGAATATGAGACTCCACACTCAGTGACTGTAGATCTAACAATTTGAGATGTTAAGAGTTTTCAGACTGTTTTGCCTTTGGTGTGAGTACCATATGGATTGAAACTTGCCCAGTAATAGAACTGGAATGAGCAAATGGGATCTGAGTAAGAAACTACTGAAAAAGGGTCAAATGGTGTCAGTCATGAAGGAGCTGTGAAGAATCTCCAAACATTCAGGGTTTAGAACACAAGTCTTATGAGAAGCGGCTGAAGGAGCTGGTATAGTTTAGTCTAGAGAAAAGGAAACTGAGGGGAGACCTCATCACTCTCTACAACTACCTAAAAGGTGCCTGGGGGTTGGTCTGTTCTCCCTGGTTGCTAGTGACAGGACAAGGGGAAATGGTTTGAAGTTTATGTCAGGGGAAGTTTAGGTTGGATATTAGGAAAAATTTCTTTACTGAAAGGATTGTCAGATATTGGAACAGGCTGCCCAGGGAAGTGGTTGAGTCACCATCCCTGGAGATGATCATCTATACTTGGTGACATGGTCTAGTGTTCGACTTACTAGGGCTGGATAGATGGTTGGACCTGATGATCTTGAAGGCTTTTTCCAACCGAAACCATTCTATGATTCTGTGGTTCGGGCATCTTCCCAACCATCTTCTCCACTAAAAAATTCCAGATGAATGGAATGAAATCTAAAATTTTTTGAGGGTTATATCTCCTTCAGAGTATTAAGGAGTCCTGAAGCTTCTGAATAGGTGTACCACTGGTACAGGCTGTATAAATGAAGAAAAACGTTTGGCAGTTCAAACGGCAGAGGCTTTTGTGCAAGTTCTGTCTGACAAGTACCAGTGATCCGTGAGAATGGAGATGTGAAATAACATGATAGATGTTGGGGATTTTAAAAAAAAATTTATTTGGGTGCTGCATAAGAAAAAAAAGGCTAAAGAAATACTACAGCAAAGTCAACACTCAGGAGTTTAGAACTGTCAAACTTCTTGCTGGGTTGGCAGTTCCTGGCTTTTAGTGGGTTTATAGGATTAAATGAAGCAGGTTACTTTTATATATCCTTTACAGTAAGTTTTGTTGGAAATTTTAAATTCAGATGCACAGCCTTTTTTCTCAGTTTTGATAAGTGAACTTTTGTGTCTACAGACTTCACCTATTTTTTTTTGTTGTTAAATTCTAATGAGTCAAGAATAATTAAAAACAATTTTTTTTCTTCATTTTTATACCTTTCATCACACAGTATGCTGTTTCTTTCATCCATAAAAGGTAAAGAATGTTTTAAGTCCTTTCTGTGCATAGTGCTAATGAGGACCATTGACTGCTTAATTATTTTATTTAAATGCGTTGATTAATTGAGCTGTGAATTCTATGATGTGGCACACTGCAACTTCTGCAGTATTAGTAGACAGTGCACATACATATTGAAAACATTTTGAAAGAAGTCCTCTTCCAAAGGGCATGAGAATTAAAAATTCTGCCTCTTTTTAAACCATAAGTTTGCTTAATAAATTTATTGTCCATGTGTAAGTAAATCATGATTGTTATTTCTCATAGCTGCCAAGTCAGTGTTTAATTTGTGTTTTGGTTTATGACAGGGCATGTTGTCTGTATGAGAGATTAATGATTTTTTTCCTTACATTGCTTATGTTTTAAAAGACAAAGCTGCTATGACTAAGGCTTTGCATGCTGTCATTGAGAGAAATTAAAATTTCACAGCAATTTCTCTGGGTCTTTGTGTTAAATCCATGGCAAGCTGGAAGTTTCTGAGATAACTTCAAGTCAAATTAAAAATTATCAAAGGTTTTATTAACTAAAACATGAAAATCACCTGCTGTTTTAAGGGTAATGGTTTGTATTCTGTATTTTACTTGACATTTGTTAAATACATATTTAATTTTCTTAAGGCTTGTCTTTTTTTTACTATCAGCCAAATCAATGTTTAAATATACTACATAATTTTTAGTGAATAATTAGTTATTTTCAACAAAGCCATGTGAAAGAAAATGTTTGTTTAGGTAGGAAAGGGTCAGATCCATAGTATGATCCAGTTCTAATATTTACATTTATTTCAAAGCAGTTTGCAAAAATTGGAGATGATACAGGAAGAATCTGCTGAGAAAATAATAGAAATTATTAATAAAAAAATAAAAGAATGGAAAGAATAAGAGAAATTTCCTTTTTGGGCTGCTTGATAGGAATTCCTATGCTGAAAGAGGTATGCTTGCCATAAAAAATTAGTCCAGATATTCTTTTGGGGTCCCATCCAAACTTTTTTATGATTCTGATTCTTTGGTAAAGTGCAGTGGTGTGATGGGTGATTGCAGGGTGGTTGTGAGTCCTCGGTGTAACGTACTGTGAAAAACCAAAATGTGTTCTGAAAGCAGGGCAGGCAAACAGAAATAGGGAATAGTAACTATTATAACATTCACTTCTGGTAACACACATACAAGAAAGAGGAGATCAAATGGTAGAATGTGCAGAAAACTGATGAAAATGTTGCAGACATCGACTTTGGTTTGATAAGCACAAAAGGGATTATTAGTATGTACATGTATTCTGTGAAGATGGGGACAGAGTAGGTCTCTTTTAAAAGTTAAGGGAGGTGAGGACACCCAGAAAAACTGAGCATTGAGCTGCCTATGAATACATCTTGAAATTAAGATTTCCACGCCTCAGGCATCATCAGATGGTTAAACAGTCTCCCTAAAGTGGAGGCAAAGAACGTGGCTGCTTCTAAGGTGTCCTCAGAGGGGTTGCTAGTGACCTGCCTGGTATTACTGCTCTTCCCAATAGGAAGACCTTTTCCAGTGTTCTGCCCCTGTAACTGATGATGGGAAAACAAATGCCCTTGTAGGTTTTACAGCAACACACAAGTGAATAGATGCCTGTTCTTCCCTCCAGTACAATATCATCCTTTTTTTCTGAAAATACAGTAAAGATGTATTTCTATAACCAATGTGCAAGTGAATCTCCTTCCTATGATTTGCATTTGAATTTAGCATTTCTGGTGCTGTCAAAAAGACATGTATTTGGAACACAGATAAACCTGCCTTCTCTAATTGCTGGCAGGGACACTTTACCCTTTTCTCAGGTTTGTCTGTGTAAGGTGTTTTTCTCCTCCCCAAATTTCATTTGAAAAACACAATCTGTTGCTTACATGAATTGGAGGATGCTACATGGGGTAGGCAAGTGGTTTAGTATTATGTAAATTCTCAGAAGGTTTTTTTCTTTCCACTTCTTCAAAGCAATCTGAGCAATCAATTTGACTGTTTTTTCTAGAGTGGGGGTGGCTAACTCACTGGATTTAGCCTGCATGGCAGTTTTTCTGACCTCTTTGAACATTGAATTGACCTCAGGAGACCCAATTTGCACTATTTCTAATATTTTGTCTATTGCAGCTAGGAAAACCAGAGGTTTGTGAGTGTAGGCCAAGTTTGTCGCTGACAGGATTTATTAAGTTTAATAGGGTACAGTGTAAACATGGCTAGATAGGTTGGCTCTTATACAAAACATCACACAGATACAGTATGAATTTGCTGTCCTAGTTCTAGGTGATTTATTTATCACTTAAAATCCAAAATAGCCATCTTCATTTTCCCCTTAAATCATAAGTAGATCACAGGTTGTAAGAAGTGCAGGGTTCCAAAGCTTTCTTTTGAAAACGTCAGAATAATAATTTCAGGATTCCAATTCAGAAATCCTTTTTAGAAAAGAGCTTTTTTTTTTTTTTCCTTTCTTTTCCATAGAAGTAATTAACCTTTTTTCTTCCTTCAGTTCTTCAATACTTGGAAAATCTATTTGTTTCTCAAAATTTTTGGGTGCTAGGCACATCTGTGGAAGCATTTGACTAGTGCAGGCCTATTAAAAAACTGGCTGATGTTCTAATACTTTTTTATTGGATTTTCATTTTTGCTCAAGATACGTGGAGGAAAAAGAAAGAATCTAAGAACGTTCATAAATGGAGCAAGCTGAACAGGAAAGACTATTGTTTTTTGAAGGAAGTCATGGTTGAAATGACTTGTATTTACCCTTAATTCACTCATATTCAAGCCAATAGATTTGCAGTGTGGTTTTAGAAAAAACATGTTTCAGCATTGATGGTTGATGGAAAGGAGTGGAGAATGAAGGTGAACAGTATCAACCTTTCACTGGGCATTGGTCCCTGCATTATTTAATTCAGTAGAATCAAGGACAAAACACCATTATTCTCAGAAAGAAATGAATCCATGGAAAATTTGGGGGTTGTCTATGCTTTTGCTAGTTGACTTTCTGAACATGGAAGGAGACGGGTAAGTAGTATTAATTAACATTGGTTTTTTTCTATTGATATTGGTCAATATTCCTGTGAGATGGAAACTTAATCAAAATTTATGTTTTCTCCCAAATGTACTCAGTGATCAGCACACCTGAGATAGGCTGTGCCTGTCTCTCTTCTTTTAGCAAAGTCCAAGTTAGAAACCTAGGACTAGTAAGTGAGGTGCTGATAGACAAGCCCAAGGTAAAAAGAGGTACCATACAGATGAGCACAGACAAGTAAGGAGTTGCATCTCTGCAGCTCTACTAATATACTTGGTGTGGCCTATATTTCTTTAAAACTTCCTGTATGGTATGAATTCAAGGGAGGCTGCAAACTTTATTGCAAAAGTTATTTCATAATACTTTCTTACCTAGATGAATGTGGCACTGCCTAAGGCATGGTAGGTGAAAGGAGCTGTGCTGTGCTGTGTGCCTGGATGGGAGCACGGTTGCAAAACGTCAGCATCATTTGCAAGCTGCTGTGCTGCAAACATGAGTCTTTATGGCCAACTTCCAGGCTAGCCCTGCTTTGAGTGAGGGATTTGAGTGAGGGATTTGAACTCTATGACCTCCAGAAGTGTCTTCTAACCTATAATATTCTTTGATTTGAAAATCTAACTATACATTTATAAACTCACTTGTTCTTCCCAAAGTCAACAGTGACAGGGCACAGGTTCACATGAACTGGTTCCTTTATCTTTTCTTTTGCCTCTAATACTTTCTGTCCTCCCAATATTTGTTCTATTCTGTCATTTATTATTTCTTTTTATTTTTCCCCAGAGGATTGATTCCTTTATGTAGCCTTTCTTCCCTTATTTTTCTGCTGTTACAGATGGAAGTGCCAGTTTATGGTAAGGTTCTTGGCCTCCAGACTCATATATTACTTTAAGTAGTGTGTCTTTGGGAGCAGCATGCATTTGCATAATCCTCCTTCATAGGTCCAATTAGATCCATTACATTTTCTATTCATTCACATCTAAAAACGGGTACCTTGTTTGTTCATCTAACATGAAAAATCACCATGGATTTTATTTTTTGATGAATTACTCTATCACAGTGTTTGAAGACTTGGAAATAGGGAGTGAAGGCTATATGGACTGTAGAAACTTTAGAGGTTTTAAGTTCAAATGGTAAAGATAACTGAATATTTTAGTCCAATTCCTAGCTAACCATCTTCTTTATTTTGGGGAAGGAAGATACCAAACCTACTTCAGGATATATTTGTTCATGTAAAAAAGGTGAGCATTTGTGTGTAGGTGCACCTTCAAGTCACACCTGGTTTGATTAATATCTGTAGATAAATAATTTACCCTATAGCACTATCTGTATTTAGGAGCACTTGTGGTGTTTTGTGGCTGTGGTGACATGGTGACAGCATTAATGGGATGAAAGAAGATTGTCTTGAGTGGCTGCCAGTTACGTCTGCTTTAATGGCCAAAGGATTTATTAAAGCTACACTCTGATGTTGCACTGATTTGGCTTTCTGCCTGCTCTCTGATGTTCTGTACAAGATCATGACGGTACAGCATAGATTTCCTGAATTTGGAAATGAAAATACCCAATTTCTATTAATTTATTTTAGATGATCAAACATATAATTAAAATAGCAGTTTTATGAGTCTTTCATTCAACCAGAACAGTCATTCAAAATTAGTGCTTCAGCTGCATGAATTTATTCTTCAGTCTTGACATCCATTTACTTCTTCCTTATTAACTGAAAACAAAAGCTAAACCAACAGTGAACTGAGAAGATTACTGGAAGATGTTGTGTAAATGCTATAGTATATAAAGCCACCTTTGATGACATTTTCATTTTGCAGCTATAAAGGTGTCTCCAGAAGCTCGTTTGAAGCAGAGTCTTTGTTTTCTAGGTTGTTTTTTGTTTTGTTTGTTGGTTTTTTTTTTGGGGGGGGGGGGGGGGGGGATGTCATACTACTACACTAGCTGGAATCATAGTCTGTCATGGTTTAACCCAGCCAGCAACAAAGCTTTACATAGCTGCTCACTCACTCTTCTCCCAGTGGGACGGAGGAGAGACTTGGAAGAGTAAATGAAAAAACTCACGGATTCAGGCAGGTGTTCAGCCTTCTCCAAGAAAGCAGAGCTCCATCACAGGGAAGATACACCTCAAAGCATCTGTGACTGTAGATAAGTCCATGCTGCACCAGGTACACCTTAAAGCATCAGTGGTTGTGCATGAAGTCATGCAGGAGCACCTCAAAGCATGTGGCCACGGCTGAGCCCATGACAGAGCGGGTTTACTTCTGAAGGGACTGTGGCTGTGGGTAAGGCAGGAGCAGGTGTATCTCTGAAGGCATTGTGGCCTATGGAGAAGGCCACACTGGAAGAGGTGCACCTTCAAGTGATTGTGGCTAAGTCCATGCCACAACAGGTATTCCCCTGGAGAGACTGTGGGTCATAGGTAAGGCTCCACATGGAGCAAGTACACCCCTGAGGGACTGCAGTCTGGGGATAAGTCTGTCTATCTTGGGTGCCAAAAAGGACTGCTGTAGTTTAACCCCAGTGGGCAACTAAGCACTGCAGAGTTGCTCACTCATCTCTGGTTGCATAGGGGCAGATAATTGTAAGAGTAAAGGTGAGAAAACTTGTGGGCTGAGATAAAGACAGTTTAATAGATAAAGCAAAAGCCATGTATGCAAGCAAAGCCAACCAAGGAATTCATTCCCCACTTCCCATTGGCAGCCAGGTGTTCAGCCATCTCCAGGAAAGCAGGGCTCCATCACATGTAACAGTTACTTGGGAAGACAATCATAGAATCATAGACATAACTCCAAATGTCTTGCCCTTCCTTCCTTCTCCCCCATCTTTATATGCTGAGCATGATTTCATATGGTATGGTATATCCCTTTGGTCAGTTTGGATCAGGTATTCCGGCTGCGCACCCTCCCAACTCCTTGTGTCTGCTCGTTGGTGGGATGGTGTGAGAAGCAGAAAAGGCCTTGGGTTTGTGTAAGCACTGCTCAGCAATAATGAAACCATCTTTACATTACCAACACTGTTTTCAGCACAAATCCAAACATAGCCCCATACCACCTACTATGAAGAAAATGAACTCTATGCCAGTCAAAACCAGCACATAGGCAAAAAATTGAAGTCGTCTTTGAAATAATGCAAGGATTTATAGGTTCTAAGTTAAAAACAACACCCCCCAAAAAAACCTCCACCCCAAAACACCACAATATTCTGATAAATTTGAATGCCATGTATGCTTTGCCTTATGGAAGTGGATGTTAAGTCCATCATTTTTCATCTTTGGCCCCTTTGCCTCTCCATTCCAGCCTACTTTTTGATGGTTGGTTTGTCCCAGGGGAGAGCTTAACTCCCCTTAGTTTGGTATGCTCTTAGTCCACAGTGCAGCATTTGAAGCACATTTGCTCAGTTTGGGAAAAAAACAATGCTTCTAATTTGTTTTTTTACAGTTGACAGCTGTAATAAAAATGAAGAATTCTGCTCTTGCTTTGGATTTTTAAAGAATAATAGACAGTTCTCAAACAAGATCATTGGAGTTGTTTAATTTTCTGGCCCTCAGAAGGACTGTTATTTGAGGGAGAGGAACTCTAAATCTGAATCCTGTAGTAGTTTTATTTCTACCTAGTGTGGTAGGTGTGTTTAAAGCCTCCATATATACATGTTTTTAAATTACTCCTTGTCTTATATCGTGCTTTCAGGCTATGAATAATCCCGACATTATGGAAACACTCTAGATGTAATATGTTGAATTTTGAGTACCCTCAGAAAAGAGGGTGACTTGTAAAAAAGAAGGTTGATTACGAGTTTCTTTCAAATTATTTTTCTCATGTACGTCTGCATCGGGCAAATGTGCTGAATTGGGAAAGAGTAAACACATTTTTACACAGGGAAGTTACAGCTCATAAACCTACTGAAGTTCTGTTAAGGACCTAACAATCTTCTGGGTAAGGAAGAGCTAATTAATATAATTATTGACTTATGATAGAGCTCCCCACCAAAGGCTGATAGAGAATCCAAACTCGTGTGGGATTAAAAGGGAAAGTTATTAATTGGTTAAGAGACAGGTGGAATGAATAATGACTTGAAGAGATCAAGTCATCATTGAGGCTGTCTGGGATCTGGGATGGGCTCTGAGCTGCTCAGCCTCTTTGGGAACTGTGGGAAAAGGAGCGAGCAGTGGGCTGACAATGTCCCTGACAGTTGAACTCTGGGTTGTAAAGGGAGAAGCTGACTGCAAGGAATTACAGAAGGACAGGACGATCAGTTGGCAGGTGAATTTCAGTCTTAATAAATCCGAAGTGATGGACAGCATGGAAAAAAACAATCAAAATATGATTTAAATACTGAATGATGAGCTCAAAGCTGTCTTTTACCTCTTAGGAGCTGATAGAAGTTTTAATACATCCATCTATGAAAATGCTGCCCAGGGGTCAATATTACTTGACTACAAAACAGCTGTCACTTTGAGCAGAGGTATTGTATCAGTGCAGGGTAGGATGTTTCCACTTCTTTGGTACGATCTCACCCACTTTATATCATCCCTGCCCAGCTGTTTATCACCTCAGGGAGGGGAACTCCTTGGTGAGGGGGCTCCTCAGAGGGCTGGGGTAGCAGTAGAGCACAGGATTTGTAATGGTAGGGTCATGATTTTGAGCCCCAAAGGGACTGTGGTGGTTTAGCCCCAAACACTGGCTGAGTACCACACACCACTCACTCCCAGAGGATAAACAGACAGAGCCTCCATGGGTTGCAATAAGGGCAGTTTACTGACAAAAGCACCACAAAAGGGGAACAATAACAGCCCTTAGCAAATTACACTCATACCTGGTGATGATACAGAGTACTTTACCAACCCAACAATAAGACAGAGTACAGCAATAATGGGAGGATTGACCCAATGCCACACTCTGGAGGCACCCAGGAGCACCCCTTCCTGACCAGTCTCTTTTATGGGGGAGTGATGTCAGGTGGTGTGGAAAGCAGCCTGCGCTAACTCAGCTCACCTGTGCTGGCTGCTTGGGGAGGTGAACTCTGGTCTGACCAGAGCCAGGACATTATACTTGAAAACTATTTAAGTTGAGAGGAAGTACTAAGAAGTAAATGTCTGCAAAAAGGAGCTTGATATGACAGAGGAAGGCAGAAGCTGATATACCTGAGGAAAAAATACAAAAGAAGAAAGAAAATAGAAGTAAGCACACATTGTAAATGGAAGAATGAATTGTAAAACTACTCTGAGTTTAATTGTTGGAGGTGATTGGTAGTATATTTTTTTTTCCCCTCTTTCAGTTATTGGATTAAAATTTTGTCATCTGGTATAACTACTGGTAATGTGGAAACAGGGCTATCAATTCTTCACAAACTAAGATATTTACTTCTTGTTGAAGGCTTTGCTATTATCCACAGGTTTCTGGAGTATTCCCACACATGCAGTTGATGCAGCTTTAAGGAGAGGTACTAATGATGGGTTGAAGCCTGCTTATATTATGTTATTTGAGGATGGAATAGTTTCCTCATTGATGAGAGGGGCTCATCATAGAGATTCTTCAAATACTCTAAGATATTTCTTGGTTTCTTCTCTTCCTTTAAGAATCTTCTTATGAATTGTGCTGATGCCGATTAGGTAGTTGTAGGTCTGTCCTTTACCCAGGAGGGGACCTTAGGTTTAATAGCTTTTAAATAATCTGGATGTGTTATAAATTACATGACAAAATTAAAAGTTATAATCTGGATAAATTCAGGTATGTTTTTCCAGAATAGAGTGGTTTGTGTGGCTGCATGCCTTTAATAGAATAGAAATAAATTTTCCTCTTTGCTGTATGTCTCCAGAAACTAATCTTGCTTTGAAAAGAATCTACTGAGTCACTGCTTGTATGAGGAAATCTTTCTCTCTAAATTACTCCTGCTATAACAGTTTACTAGGTCATCTGTATTTGTCCTGAAGTGGTTATTTGTTGGGTTCTTCCCATTTATTTATTTATTTATTCAGTTCCAACTGAAATACATGGCAAGTCTGCAGAACACATGGCAGAATATTAATTCTGTTAATAGTCACTGTGAAACGTGTGTGGTAAAAATTTCAGCCATGGATGTACCTCAGCTAAAACCTTTCCCTTTTGAGAAATGAGGGTCTAACATGCAAATCATCCATACTGATCACCAAAGTTTTCTCCTGGGGTTAGTTCATCAGGGAATCTTTGTTCTCTTCCCCATCTCCTATATCAAAATGGTGTTAATGAGTTGTGCATCTCCTGATGAGTTGGCAGAGCTTTCGCAGCTTCAAGGAGATCTAACACCTGCTAATACCAGTGCGAAAGCTTGGCTGCGGAGTTGCCCAGACCACATTTATCCTATTTAAATCACAAGCTGCCATTGATCTGTTTTTTGCAGTGTGTTCTCTGGAGTACTTTAGGCTTAGGAGATGTATTATTTAAAGAAAGATTCTAGTACTTAATTTGCAGTGTGTAAAAGGAGACAAGCTGCCTCATTGGGTTTGGTAAAGGTAACAAAATACAGTTTAGTTATAATGTAGAGATAATTTCTGAGCTCATAAGTCCTTCTAGTAGGATTATTCTGCTACATGAAGATTCGGTTTGATATGAACAAAATCAGACTCGATCAAGAAGAAACTTCATGTGTGGCGACTGGCAGAGAGTAACACGCAATTTGAAATGAATTTTAGGTGAAGCCATTTTATTAGGTGAAATCACACAGATTATATACCTTTATTACTGCAGACGTGGCAAGCTAAAAAACTGCTAATTGGTTACACACACTGTTCACACTGTATTGATTGGTTAGTAATTATAACGAGTTCTGATAAACCTATCTTATAGCAAAATATTGTTAGTTTACCTTTAACACCTAAAACCATCCGCACACCTGCTGGTTTTGACCATCTTATTATGGTTGGTTCTTAACATGTTCTCTTACTCCCAAATACCTTCCCATAACTGCTTCTTGGTTTAGGGTAGCCTGTACCCCTATCAACAAGGCCGCTGTGTTTTGAGAATGTGATTATTAAGATCCTCTCTGCATGAGTAACTTTCCCTCTCTCATGGGAACGGAAGAATATTGTCAGGGCATAAATCTTGGGAGAAGAGAGCTAGGCCACTGGCAGGCCTCCTGTCTTCCCTGACAATCATGTGGTATGAGAAGAAAGTTTTAGAAAGTTAATCACAGAATTGTAGGGGGTGGAAAGGACCTCCAGAGATCATCAGAGCCAACCCCCATGCCAAAGCAGGGTCCCTAGGACAGGTCACACAGGTAGGCGTCCAGACGGGTCTTGAATATCTCCAGAGAAGGAGACTCCACACCCCCCCGGGCAGCCTGTCCCAGGGCTCTGTCACCCTCACTGTGAAAAAGTTCTTCCACATACTGGTGTGGAACTTCCTGTGCTCCAACTTGTGGCCATTGCACCTTGTCCTGTCTCCACAGACCATTGAAAAGAGGCTGGCTATTTTCCCTTGTGTCCCACACAATGAACTCTATCTGCATTCACAGTGAGGGGAGGAACAGTAAATGACGCTGTACATAAACAAGGCGTATCCCTGGGGTTCTGGCATAGCTGAATTACCACTTTCAGCTGGCCCAGGTTTTGAGAATGGTATTGAACAAAGCTTTCCCTCCACATGTGTAGTTTGAAATTGTAGAATGACAGAAGAGTTCTGGTTGGAAGGGACCTTTAAAGGTCATCTATTCCAACCCCACTGTCATGGGCAGCAATATTTTCCACTATATTGGGTCACTCAAAGCACCATCCAACATGACTTTGAACACTTCTAATGATGGTTCATCTGCATTTTCTCTGTGCAACCTGTTCCAGGGTCTTGCTCCCCTTGCTGTAATTATTTTCTTCCTCACATCTAATCTAAATCTACTCTCAGTTTAAAGCTATTGCCCCTTGTCTCATTTCTACATGCTTTTGTAAAAAGTCTCTCTTCATCTTTCTTAGAAGCTCCCTTTAAGTATCGAAAGGCTGCAATAAGGTTCTCCTGGAGCCTTCTCTTCTGCAGGCTGCACACGCCCAGCTCTCTCAGCCTTTATTCATAGGAGAGGTGTTCCAGTCTTCTGACTGTTTTTGTGGCCCTCCTCTGGACTCACCCCAGCAGGTCCATGGGTCTTTCTTGAACTGGGGTCCCCAGAGCTGGTCACAGGTGGGTTACCAAGGGGTTAAGACAAAACATGTCTTTATTTTTTTTCACAGTCCTGAAAAATACATTATTTAGGGTCCTGATGGAATCTGTATAGCTTTGTGTGTGCAGTAATGAGTTAGTGCAGGCTTGTCTTTAATGAGGGTGCTTGCAGTGGCAGTGATAGTCCAGATTTGAAATTGGCTTTTTTTTTTTTTCTTGGTAAGCACTAGTAATGGAAGTGAAATGGACTTTCTGTAGAAAAAGGAGAAAAATCACTTGTTAAAGCTGTTCACACTGAATACTTTTTTTTTTTTGTATTTGGAAAAAATATAAGACATTTATCTGAGAGAATTTCCAGCTGGTAAAATATATTTTGTAAAGATAACAGCCACACATTGGCAAGTAAGAGAATTTATGCAATTTTTTTAAGAAATATCTGTCTTAGTTTCAGAATGTCTTCTTTCACAATACAGCAAAGCCGTCTTATTTTGCCATAAATCCTGTGAATATATCTTTTTTGGCTACCCAGGTGAAAAGCTTCACCTTTTGCTACTTGGAGCTTTTGTATGAGCTGTGAGCTAAATTTATTTTGTAAGTAGTAGACAATCCATGTGTTGTGTCTATAAATCTAACTGTTGAATATGAATAGAGTGTACGTAGAGGTCTTAACGGTTCAGTGACTGTAGAAGTGGGGAAAGAATAGAAAATTAGAATAATACACATATTAAAGCTACTTGTGTAGCAGTTTACTTTCCTGCTGCTCTTTCAAAAAATGGGGGGCAGGGAAGAAAACAGTGTCTTTAAATAGCCTGTCAGGCTGCTGCTGCATCTACTTCCTTGTGTGACAGATACTGCATTTCTCATTAATGGTACCTTGCAAGTGCCTGTGGTTGCCATAGTAACTATCTCCGAACCTTATACCTTAAATTTATCCTGACAAAGGTTATTGTGGCAATTCCTACTAATTGGCTTTTTTTTTTTTTTTGCTGCTGCTATTTTTAACTTATCCCCTCCTCCTCTATTTAAGTTCCAGATCCTAAATGGAATGAATTCACAGAACAGTTGTGGGTGAGAAAATGCTTTACAGGGCAGGACTAATTGGCAACTAAACTCTCCATTTTATTCTTTAGTCCTTGGTCAGAAAAATCTAAATCATAACTTTAGGTGGTGACTAAAATGTTACCTGCTTTGTCCTTCAAATGTTTTGATATGAAGTAATATAGATGCTCTTGAAACACGGTTTTGGTTCATACAACCTGCTACTATTATTTATTACCAAATATTAGTCATGCTGTTTATTAGCAGGTACTACTGCCAGCAGAGATACAAGGGAATAAGCCATACCCTGAACACCTAAAAAGCTAATTTGAAGTAAGTCTCTAATAGAAGATCACACAATAAGAGAGTTAGCCTCATGCTATATTGGCACCTAGGACAGATGCTATATTGGTTCATGTGCAGTTATGTGGCATATGCTGGTACAGCAGGTTGAATTAAAAAGTTATACATAGGCTGATGATATCATTGTTTAATTTCCTGTAGGAGTTTCTGAGGCTTTTAGAGGACTGCTGCTACAACATTTCCAGTGGCTAAGAACTCTTAATTGCTTGATTGACTTCAGTTACATTTTTCAGGCTCAGGACAAGGCCAGCAAAGCAGTGACTTGATGAGCAGCCCCAGAGTATTAATTTCATGGTACAAAGCAGCAAAAAGTTATGGGTAGAATGGGGCCTGTCAAGCACTGTAACTTTTGGTAGTGTGGAAGGAGTGAGTTCAGTTCTGCTGAACAGCAAGAAATGTGATTGTAGCTATGATGAGGTTCAAAATGTAGCAATAAAGAAAGCAGCATGGTAGGAGGAAATCAAACTATGTCATTAGAAGAAGGAAAGGGGCAGAGGGTTCTCACCTTTTTGATGAGGTGAAGGCTACAGATGGACGTTCAACCCACTGGTTTGTGCTCTGCCATTTTCTTGTGGCAGAGTTCACCTAAAGGTGCAGCCATCAGTCATTTGACCTTCTTTCTTTTGAGATATATGAGAACAGCTATTAAAACTTCACAGCCTTTAAACATTGAACTCTGTTGTTTTAGTATCTTCAGCCCTGATATAGATCAGCACCTAAGTTCAGGGCGTGGCAAATGTAAAAGATGTAGGAAATGTTTGTTCACAGATGGTTTCTTCTGAAACGTTAAGGGTGATGCAATCAGTTGTCTCCAATCCCAGGAATACATCCACTAGAACGTTTGAGAACAATTTCATTTTCCTTCCATGCTTTGTCAGAAGGAATTTACAATGACTAAATTCACAGCTGGGAATGGAAATTTGCTACAAAGCTAGAAAGACCCCTATGGAAATTAGAGAAAAAAAATAAAGTTTTGGGAACTATATACTTCCTCAAGGGCTATGCAGGGGTATATTTCATTCAGCATTGTTTTTTTCTGGTGTATAACTTTGAGCAGAAGCCTCATTTTCCATATAAAACCAAAATTGAAAGCTGTGAAAGATTGTCATTGGCTTTCAGCATTTTTAATTCTTCTCCTTCAACTTGAAGGGTAAGATGGAAGAGAACTCTATGCTAAGTAGGTGGACAGGATTTATATCCTATTTACAGTAATTCTGCCTTTCATATCACTTAAAGTGAAGTTAACAGAGCTTTGTGGGATATGAAATTGGTATTTTGTCACTGTGAAAGCAGTTCAACTGCCTCTGTAGAAACCTCATTCTCTTTCTTTATGCATTTGATAGTACAATTCCTAACACGCTGTTGAGCTTTCTAGATTCTCCTATGTTCTTTGCTTGGTGTGTCTGAACCAGAACAGAATTTGGACCTGGCATTTGTGCTTTTTTTTTTTTTTTGAAACATCAGTTATTTAATTTAACTGGTAGAGAACTGGAATAACAAAGCCTGTCTCCCTGTCTTTTCATCCATACGCTTAAGTAAGTTATAAAATAGGTGTGCATCATGATTTGGGGCCTGAGAGACAAAACGAAAAGAGATCATCTGGCTGTCAGTCAGCAAGAAAGTGCCAAGAGCAAAAACATAATCTGCCTTTCTGGGTTTGCAGTAGCTGTTGCCATTGATTGCTGAATTCACTGCCCTGGCAGCAGCTGAGCCTGTACCGTGTACCTGAAGATAGATACACATGCAGAGATACCAGGAGCTGGGATATGTAAAGAGCATCTTGAGATTTTCCAGAAGTTTTTACTTTAAATATGTCAGCAATAGTGATCTGAAATGGAAATGATGATTTACAATCACAAGGAAAAGTTACAGCATTGGTAAACACAAATGGTTTCTTTTTGGGGTCAGTTCTGGAACTCCCAGAGCCTTGTTGGAAGTCTAAAATGAAATATGGATTGAAGAACACAGTACTCACATACTGTTACAACTTTTCAGATTTTGAGGCATTTAACCTTAAAATTTGTATAGCAAATTATGCTAATTTGTTGCATAGAAGAATTTCTAGCTGGACACCTACTGACTTTACTATCGTATTGACCATTAACAATAATTTTTCTTCTTAGCAGGTTTATATCCTTGTTTTCTCTATAAATCCATTGATAAGGAGATGTGTTTTCCTGTATGTTCTCACTTGACATGGGGTGATCCTGATCAGTACTTGGGTTTTATACTTGCTGCTGCAGGAATGAAAAAAAAAGATTAAAGAATAATACAAAGCTATGGAAAAAGAAGAAAGTATTAATTTAAGTGCTAGATTATATATCCATAGTCTCCTAGAATGGATTAGGTGGGCAGGGACCTCAAAGATCATCTAGTTCCAACCCCCTGTGAGGGGCAGAGACATCCTCAGTAGACCAGGAAATACTTGCTCTTTTCTTGACCAAGCAAGTATTGGAGCATCTTGATCAATGCACATAATGAAGCCTGGCTATAGGGGAAGATACTTTTAGGAAGAGCTGTTTTTGATAGCTCAGCAGAAGACTGGCCTAGAGTGGAAACCACAGGAAAGACTACCTTTTATTAAAACACTGACTAAATCTTTGACAAGCAGAAGATGCTGAAGGAAAGTCTAAGGTAGCAGTGAGTTTCAATAGAAGTTATTCATATAGCTGAGTTTAAAAGAATTTCAGTTAGAGTGATTTTTTCATTATCTGCTTTCCAGCCTGTATTAAATTCTAGATCTGTATAATTCCAGATAACTAAGCAGACTTAGAAACTGAAGGGAGTGCTCTTGCAGTTAACACATTTCTGTGTCGTCTTGCCATGTGAATCGGAGTTATGAATGACTCACCAGAAGAGGTTTGTGAAAGCTCATAGAGGGTAATAGTCTAATAAAATCTGCAACAAAAATTAATTTGTTTAAAGTGACATTAAATTCTATCTTCATGCATTAAGATATAAACCATAAGCTCCTGACAGCTTGAGCCATTCAAAGTTTTTTCTTTGTATTATTAATGACAATAGGTATGGTTTAAATTCATTTAAGACCACTTTGGTTTGGATGTGAATAGTTTATCAAAAATATTAATGAAATATGTTTTCAGAGTACCATTCACAGAATCATTTACGTTGGATGGAGCTCTTGTGGTCAGGTAGTCCAACCCCCATACTCAAGCACGGTTACCTTGCACAGTTGCCTAGGTTCATGTCTTTTGGCTTTTGAATGTTTCCATGGATGAAGATTCTACAATCTCTCTGGATAACCTATTTCAGTGTTTGACCAACCTCACAGTATAAGAAGTGTTTTCTCATAGTTAGACTACATGTCATGTGTTTTAGTGTGTCCCATGCCTCTTGAACTGTCACTGGGCACCATGGAGAAGAGTCTGGCTCCCTCAACTTCATTTGCTATCACATATTTAGACACTTTGATGAGATCCCTCCTGAGCTTTCCTTTCTCCAGGCTGAATGGGTCCCAGTTCTCTTAGCCTTTCCTCATATGAAAGTTGCTTCAGTCATCATCATCTTGGTGGACTCGCTCCACTAAGTTCATATCTTGTACTGAGTATGTCAGCACTGTGCCCAGCAGTCTAGATCTGTCTCAACAGTTCTGAGTAGATGAGAAGGATCACCTCCCCTTGACCTGCAGACAGCACTCTGCCTCATTCAGTTCAGAATGCTGTTGGCCTTTTTAGCAATATGGGCCCATTACTGCCTTGTGGTCAGCTTATTCTCCACTAGGAAACTAAGGTCCTTCTCTGCTTTCCAGCTGTTTCATCTTCACTATATCCTGGTGCCCGGGGTTATTCCTTCCCAGGTGCAGGACTTTGCATTTCCCCTTCTTGAACTTCATGGGATTCTACTCAGCTCATTTCTCAATGATGTTAAGGTTCCTCTGAAGGACAGCATGACCCTCTGGTGTAGCAGCCACTCCTTCCAGTTTTGTGTTATCTGTGAACTTGCTAAGGATGCACTCTGCCCCATCAACCAGGTCATTAATGAAGATGTTAAACAGCATCAGACACAGCATTGACCCAAGGGGTACATTGTTAGTTATTTCCAAGTGAACCTTGTGCTGCTGATCACAACCCTGTTGACTCAGTAGTTCAGCTATTTTTTATCCACCTCACTGTCCACGTGTCTAACAGATCAGATTGTCTCTGATGATGTTATGGGAAACAGTCAAAAGCTCTACTAAATTTGGGGTAGAAACAACATGTGTTACTCATCAACCAAGCAGGTCACCTCATTGTATAAGGCAATGAGGTTATTGAAGTATGATTTCCCTTTCACAAGTCCATGCAAAGTACTCCTGATCATCATCTTGTCCTTCATGTGTTTGGAAATGGTTTCCTTGATGGACTTTTTTCATCACTTTCCCAGAGTTTGGGTTGAGGCTGACTGACCTTTAGTTGAAAATATAATGAGGTGTTTATACTGTACTCTGTCCCATGCATTTTTGTCTTTGTACAAATGTAACACAATACTAATATGTAGTATAGATATCTAAGATTCTCAAGTGCCTCTTTATTCTACAAAAGTTGGTTTTGAGAGCTATTACTTCTGCGTGCTAAACCTGGTAAAAGTACCAGACCACTAGAGAGCAAGCTCACTCCCTTGATGGACAGGAGAGTACAGACTCTCCAAGGGTCTCAAGTGATGGGGAGGCCATTCATGATTCTGAGTAACTCCCAAATATTTTACAAACTGACAGAAGCCGAGGCTCAATTCATTCTGATTAAATCTGGTTATTTCACCAAAAAATGGCTTAAAACCTGCAAAAGGTAATTAACTTTATTTGCTGTGAAGCCACACATACAATTTAAACACTGTGGAGTTTTTTCATTATCAGAACCTGGAATGTAGTGGTTATGGTGAGGATTAGTGCTCTGTCTGAACTTTCCAAGCTCCCTTTTTGAATTTGGTTTTCTAACAAGGCAAGTTTGATGCACTGTCAAACTTTGTGTCGGTATTAAATTTTGAATTCACCAGTAAATTAAAATCTAGAGATCTCAAAGGTAAATTTAATTCCTAATAATTCTGTCAAAAACATTGATGGTTAGAGAGGTAAGAGAAAAATCACTGTCCCTATTCTGAGAAAGATACATTTGTGAATGTATATTTGATTTGACACCTGGAATTTTTTGGTTGTTTGGCTGGGAAGATTCAGAAATCAAGTCTGAGGGTAGAGGATGAAGAAGAGTCAAAGAACACAAATCCTTATGATACAGACTTCGTTATTTTTTCTGCTTATGAAATAGCTTCTTTGACTAGAAGTAGTGTTCTCTAAAACTTCTCAGAGGGAAAGAAGATTTTGATGAAATACTTCCTGTGCTTCTGTTTTACTTTTGTTAAAAATGAGTTTTTATCTCCACCTGAGATAACTTGTTATATTGTCTTTAAGGAATATAGTAACTTTACAAAGAACAGAATCCTAGTATTAAGTGTACTCCTTCTGCTAAGGACCAAGTTTTCTAAGACATGATTCTTTTAAGCTTCTATGTGCCTTCTGCTCCCATGTCTTTGAAGAACAGTTTTAGAAGACTGAGCATTTATCTCCGCTCCTCACAGGACTTGATCCTGAATGATGAAAGGAGTACGAAGGTTCCCCACAGAGCAGGTGATGAGTGAGTTGTGTAGGATGCTGAAAGTCCTCCTTTAACTGCCAGTGATCCAGGTTATATGGTGCTTGATAAAACTGGTCCTTCTGGGGTCTAGCCCAATGACTTTTTGACTCTCATTTTTCAAGTCTCTCTGTTTTTGTTTTTTTTAAAAATAAATTACAGCATTTTTTTGTTTGGTGGTTTATTTCTGAGGTATTTTTGTCTTTCAAAAGTAGCAAATAGTTCCAATATTAGGTTTATGTGAATTGTTCTTTATTGCTTTTAAAGAAGGCTTTGTTGGCATTGATGATTGGACATTAAATGTCCCCATTCTCTTTGCCTAGATTCAGAAAAGCAGAAGATTTTTTCCCTTGTTTTCGTGTTGGTTTTTTTCCCCTATCTCCATCATGGGTTTTCTTTACCAAAGACACCTTACTGGTTTTTTAGTACCAAATGGGAAATTTTCATCATGATCATAGCATTGTAGAATCACTGGGTTGGAAAAGACCTTTGAGATCGAGTCCAGCTGTATCTGTCCACTACTAAGCCATATCCCTGAGCACCTCATCTAACCATCTTTTAAATATGTCTGGGGATGGTGACTCAACCCCCTCCCTGGGAAGCCTATTTCAGTGCCTGATAAACCTTTTGGTGAAGAATTTTTTCCTAATGTCTAATCTGAACCTGCCCTGGTGCAGCTTGAGGCCATTCTCCCTCATCCTATGCCTGTCACTTGGGTAAAGAGACCAATCAGTTCTCAAATGTGTATTGTCATCTCTATTTTTATTTGTGTGTTTTCTCCAATTCTCCTTAATCCATACCATCCAGATCTGACCTGTGTCCTCACTCTTATGTAGAGTACACACACATATGTGCATATATTACATATATATTCACTGTATTTTTTCACACTGGAGCCTTCTGACATTTTTCTCTCTACTCTGCCTTCGTGAGGCCCCAGCTGAAGTATTGTGTCCAGATCTGGGGCCCCCAATACAAGAAAGATGTGGAACTGTTGGAGAGGGGTCAGAGGATGACCACGAGGTTGATTAGAGGGCTGGAGCACCTGCCCTACAAAGAGAGGCTGAGGGAGCTGGGCTTGTTCAGCCTGGAGAAGAGAAGGCTGCGGGGGGACCTCATTGCAGCCTGCCAGTCCCTGAAGGGAGGTTATAAGCAGGAGGGGATTCAGCTTTTTAAAAGGGCAGATAATGGCAGGACAAGGGGGAATGGATTAAAACTAAAGGAAGGAAGGTTTAGATTAGATATTAGGGGGAAGTTTTTTACAGAGAGAGTGGTGAGGTGCTGGAACAGGCTGCCCAGAGAGGTGGTGGATGCCCCGTCCCTGGAAGTGTTCAAGGCCAGGTTGGATGGGGCCCTGGGCAACCTTGTGTAGATCCAGGCCTGGAGGTTGGTGTCCCTGCCTGTGGCAGGGGGTTGGAGCTCTATGATCCTTGGGGTCCCTTCCAACCCAGACCATTCTATGATTCTATGATTTTCATTCCTAGCTTTCATTTGAGGCATGTTGGAAATAACGTTGGAAAATCAGAAGTTACTTGTTCAATTCAGTTTTCTTTTAGTGGTATATAGTAATTAGAAACTAATTAGGGGGTTCATAACTCAAAGGTTAATTTAGTAAGTGTGAATACATTTGTAATTTTCAGATGACAGCTGTGCTTGCAGTTGATGTCTGATCTCTGAGACCAAAGGTTATTAGAGGTTAAACTATTTTTAAAATCTACGACATATCTTTGCAGTCTCAGTACTGTCAAAGTTTAGTTTTGTTTTAAATTGTGCTGTATCCTCTTCTCAGTTAAAATATTTTTCTTTGTTTTATTGAAGAAAATTTACAAATACCTTACGTCCCTCTGTGAAGAAAAAATGAATAGAAGCTGATCAAGAGTAAAATACATGGATCCAAAAGAACAGGTTCTAAAAATTACTTTATTTACTAGAAGATACAGGTCGTATCCAAATTACAGCTAATCCTGAAAGGTAGGATACTAGGGGAACATCTGGCAAGATATATTACCCTGATAACTAATCTAGTTGTGGCTTCCAGATAACCTCAGCACATTCCAGTCATGCACGGCAGATGTACTTGTTTGAAGGTCTCTGAGTAGCTGAATCACAGAATCAGTCACTTGTTTGTTTTTATGGAGCAGGAGTTCTAGAAGTTCCTATACAGCACAATTCCATTAAAAGATTATGTAATGATTTTGAAACTGTTTATTAATACCTGAGTGGTTACGACAATGTTACTAGCATGTTATCAAACCTGCTTACTTAAAGTCACTGAAGTTCCTTAAACTCATTCAGTTTGTGTCAGGTTACAGCTGTAGAGGTGGGATTCGGATCCTACTGATCTGAAATCTGCAAGCTCTACAACAGAACACAGATTCTGGTTATATGTTGTGTGTACTAAATATGTATAATACATATTATTTTTAATATTTTTTTTAAGTTTAAAAAAATATGTTTGGGTTTTTGCTTGATTTGGAACCTTTTGCTTGGCTACCTGTAGGGATTCAGTGTGTGTTAGGGTCTGAGTTCATGTTGGGAAGAGGAAGAGGTTCTGCAGTCCTGATTTCCATGCCCCCTTTTGGTGAAAGATTGAGCCTTTGTAGCTCTACTGCATGTCTCACAAAAATGACTGTCAGGTCATTTTTAAAAATATTGAAAGATATTATTTAAACACTGATTTCTCCATAATCCTGTATGTAATTGAAGCTAGCAGGAAATCATTTCAGTAGAATTTGGTGCACAAGGTGCATACACCAAAGCTGAGGAGAAGTTGTGTCTTTTGATTAACCTATTTTAGTCTGATGAGCTAATTGAACAGTTAGACTGAAGCATGGATGTTTAGTTTTGATTTAGATTCCCAAAAGTAGAGAACTGCCTGCAGCCAGTAAGTGAATAATGTCCTATTTTAAGAATTACCAAGTAGACAATGTGTCTGGGTAATGGATTAAAGTTGAATTAAGCCAAATTTTTCAGACCTTAAAAAGTTGTAATTAAGCAAATGCCTGATCAAAAAAATGCTATTCCAGACTGGCCTGGCCTGAAGCTTAGAAAATCAGAGAACCTGAATGGTCTACAAGCTTAGAAGGTGTGTCCATGACCAGAAGTGAGGCTGAAGGCTGGAGACTGGAAGGTTCATGCCAAAAACTATTTGCGTGACAAGAGTAAGGGCAGAGCTTTGGCTAGATTTGATGATTAGATCAGAACTGAAAATTGAGATTAGAGCCAAACAAGCCAGACATAAAAGCATGGAAAAATACAAAGTTGGCAGAAATTAAATAGTTTCTAGTAGGAATTAAGTGTTGTTCTCTCAATTGCAGTGTAAATAAAAAGCAGCAGCTATCAGCTATGTCAATCACAGTACAAGTATTACATACCATAATGATGCAGACATTCAGATTTCATCTTCATGAAATGTTTGTAGTCCTTGCTAAGACTGTGAAATGGAAGAAGCAGGGATTAGGTTGGAGATCATAAAAAAATGAATTTGAAATAATAATTTTGGATATTTCAGCCATTTCAGATTTAGGCATAGAGATTGTGTTGAGGGGTGGAGCATATAAAAAGCTGGGATTTCTTAGACTTGAAAGAAACTTGAATTATAATGAAACAATCTAAGAAAGTGGAAATTTAGAAGGAGAAATGAGTGAAAGAAGTGAGACTATAGGAACCTATATTCCTACGCAACAGGAAAGTTAGTTTTGCTGAAATAGCTAGAACTTTCAGGGGAGAGAAGGATTCAGGAGAGAAGAGTTAATGTACTTAAAAACTCAACACCCTTATTTCATAGAAGAGAATGAAGAGGAGAATTATAACCTCTCCAGTTCTCAACAGAAAAATTATCCTCTCTCAGCTCCAAATTCCCCTGTGACATACACTGAAGACTGGGCTTTCTCTATGTGGTTTGTGTTTATCTGCCACCTTAGACTCTGTTCCTCAGAGTAAGTCTGAGTCATCTTTGAGACCTTGGTCTGCTAAAGCAATAAAAAAATCTTTCTTGTCTATAAAATAAAGGTTCAATTTTGCATGGTGTGCCAGAAGAGCAATTATACTTGACAGTTTCAATATTTTGATTTCACACCATGCCCCATTTTGAATTGCATCTGTCAAGGTAAAGGAAAGGTTTGCTCCTACAGACAAGACATGATAGTCTTTATTATGCTGCTCAGCAAATTTCTGTATTTGTCTTCAGCAGGCAAAGAATCAGTTTTGGTTTTGGTCTGATTAAAAAAGAAAGAATCAATAAGGAATTAAATGGTCATAAGTCAGATAAGGCCTGATTATGATGGAGAGTTGTATTACCTTTTTTTTTGCTAGCTAGTGAACTGAAAGTGAAGAATTAGAAGTAAAAGTTACAGAAAGTAAAGAAAAAGAAATACCCAAATTAGCTGAATTACTGTGATTTAATGTTTGGGGTGCATGGCCTGCCATTAATTCTGTCCTTTCTGCTTGCATTCATCAGTAGTAATTAATTTAAAATAACTTATTTTGAACATACTGGCATAACTTCAGAAAACTGTTTTAGTTGTTTTTCCCAATTTGCTCCTTATTTCTATTATTTTAGCCTTTTACATTGGAGAACACTTTTTGTTACATGATGTAGTGGCTTCTACATAAAAGTAATAATGAGACTGGTCAAGGACATGGTAGCCACCATAAAGATGGGACACTAATTAATTACTATGACATTACTTATACTCCTCAAGGCTTTTCATACCAATTCAGTCTTTCAGTTTTATTGTTGTGAAGTCACTCGAGTGTCCTCCTGGATTATCAGGAGAGTGTTAATGAAGGCAACCAGTGTTTTGGCCTGTTAATCCAGCAAGAGCAGCTGCTGCTGGAGTAGTAGAGGTTCTTTGATATGCTTGGATGTGGAAGGAGATGAACAAGATGCATTGGTTGATATACACAATTCAAGCTCTGGTTTAATTGCTGAGAGTAGCAAGAAACAGAAGGGGACAGTAAAGAAAAATCTACTTTTATGACTAATCTTCAAAATGTATCAACTTGTGGAGAGTTGTGCGAAAGAAAATAGATTTAATGGAAACAAGTGTAAAAACTAAGAAATGCTTAATTTTTGTTAAAAAAAAATATTTACAACGTCTTAACATCATCCTGAAATTAACTTGATTTACATAATCAAAGAATTGCAGATAGTTACTGCTGTAACATGGAGCATTTTGAGGAATCAAGCTTGAGACCTTGAATTTGGCCAAGAGTCCTCTACAAAACCACAGTAGGGAGAAAGGACAGATTTGGTAAGTTTTTAGTAGTTTTCTACTGAAGTGGTTGTTGTGACAATTTTTGATACAGGGGTCAGATATGTGCTTAGGTCTCAAAAAGGCAACATGAGAACAAGAAGCTTTACAGTTCTGTAAATGGAGTGAATGGATGCCACATACTGAGTCTGTATATACATATTTTGAGTTCATGTAACTGTTTTTTAAGCATTGCATGTTGATCTGTGGCTTTATAATCAGCAATCTCAGAGAATAATCCAAGAGGATTTTCTTTTTTTCTGAATCCACCAGAAAGTCATCCCTGAACACCAATTTAGGAAGGCCTATGTTGTTTCCTAAGTCTTAGTGATTCAGGATGCTGCCAGAAGATAAATGATACTGAGCTTAGATGTACGAACTTCTATGACCTTCCAAATAAAAAGAGAATAGAACTTTTACTGGTACAGCAAATTCTTCATCTATCTGAGGTTTAATGATGCGTGTTTCATCTGAGCTATCTTGGTGTATTATGGTTAGTTTTACTTATGGCTCTCTGAACCAGCAGCCTCCTCCTTGAGTGATTCAGCTCAGCACTACAGGAGATTTCCATCAGAACCCAGGTTCCTATTCGTTAAACAAACAAGGTACTTTATTGATACAGAATGTTGTTGAGTAAATTGGCAACCTTAAACACTGTAGTAATTAAAAAACATACTTTAATACAGTTCCACAGTCATTGTGAAGATTGGGCTTTACAATTAAAATTCTCATTAGATGAAATTCAGAGCTCACTTTGAAGGCTGCTTGGCAATTCGGAACAGCAAACCTGTATGAGTTTACTTGTCTTTTTCATGTTATCTATATTGTCCCTGGGTGCTAAAGTGCTAAATTCTGCAGACTGAGATCAACAGATACACCTACTGGGTTATACTCAAGTATTGACCTGGAATACATATTACATCTGCCTTGTATCAGTTCTGGGTCCATTAAATAGCCATATATAAAAATTCCTTAGGGGTTCTTCATCTTGCTCTCCATCTCTGCCTCACTTGTTACCCAGCTTAACCTCTATTTTCCTCTTGCCTCTTCCCCTTAAGCCACTCCCCACCTCAAATAAACAGATTCCTGAAGCAAAAGAAGGTTTTTTTCTTCCTCCCCCCACCCCTTTAGGTGTAGATATGAGGAATAGCTAAAGGTCGGAGATTTCCTTACAGATAATTACTTTTTGTGAAATTAATTGAAACAACAGTAGGAAGTGAATGTACAAGAAAACTTTCAATTTTTTCTGAGGGCAGAGATAATGATCAGGAGATGATCCTTCAGGTTTTTGTGTACATTTTTCTTCCACTGTGTTAACATGTTTTCCAAGCTAACTATGCTTTATGCAAGCAATCTTTCAAGTACTTCAATGTGGGAAGAAAAAACCTCTAAACAACCCAACTCTGGAAAGCTTCACCTGATAAATAGAAATGCTCTCCTTTTCCACATGACATAAATATTTATTCCTGTAGAGCAGTCTTCTAAATGTTTTGTTCTGTGTTTTTCACCCATTTAATGTTTGAGATTATTTTATTTATTAACAATTATAGCTTTTTATATATTGGTTTCTAATTATTTATTAGTAAAACATAGTCTGAAATCAGAAACCATTAGAGGATAGACATTCTTAAATAACCTTCAGACTGGCTTTTTGCCCTTCCATTCTTCCTAGATAGTTTGAAGACAGAATTGATAATTTTCTGAGTAAGGTTGCAGAATCATCATACACAATCACAGACTGCAGAGCGACTGCACAGCGTCTTTGAGAAGCCTGTTCTAGCGTTTGACCACCCTTGAAGTAAAAAAGGTTTCTACTATGTCTAGATGGAATTTCGTGGTTTGATTTGTCCCATTGCCTCTCATCCTATCACTGGGCACCACTGAGAAGAGCCTGGATCCATCTTTACTCCTTACCTTCAGCAAGTATTTATTCACATGGATAAGACCCCCAGAGCCTTCTCTTCTCTGGATTTAACAGACCCAGCTCTCTAGCCTCCCCTTGTATGACAGATATTCTCATCCCTTAGACATCTTCATGACCCTAGGCTGGACTTGCTTCAGTATATCCATGTGTCACTTGTACTGGGGAGCCCAGCACTGGATACATCATGTGTCTCACAAGAGCTGAGCAGGGAGGAAGGATCTCCTCTCTCGACCTGCTGTCAATGCTCTACTGAATGCAGACCAGGGTGCCATTGGCCTTCTTTATTACAAGGACACATTTCTGGCACGTGTGCAACTTGTTCACCATGATCCCCAGGGTCTTTTCTGGAAAGCTGCTTTCCAGCCAGTCAGTGCCCAGTCTCTACTAGTGCCTGAGGTTATTCCTCACCAGGGTCAGGACTTTGCATTACGTGATATGTTGCTTATTGCAGCCTAAAGCTGGACTCTGTGACCCTGGAGAATCTTTAATTAGATGAAAAAGAAAAGTAATGATTATACCTACTCTATTAATTTCTTTTTTTCAAAGAGTTTAAATTCAATCTGTATTGTATTTTCTCCATTAATATAGGGATGCAGTGGAGCCACAGAAACCTACATTTTAACATTGTAGGAAATAGTGATGCAAAAAGTCTTTATCTAAAAATGTTGTATTTATTAAAAGGGGAGTACAAAACACTACGCATTTGTACCACATTTCTATTTGTTTGTTGCCTTAGCTTTATTTTCAGTGAAAAATCAGTCAGTTGTTGATTTGGGATACCAGCTCAAACCTCATTCCTATCTTTTTGCTTCTTCATCTTTCTCAGTGATAGTCCTTAGTCTTCAAAATACACCTTATTATTTTGATCTACTAGGGTAAATTATAGGTATTGTATTTCATTAGAAAACAACTAGGGCAACTAGGCTGATTAGGGGTCTGGAGAACGGGTTTTATGAGGAGAGGCTAAGGGAGCTGGGCCTGTTTGGCCTGGAGAAGAGGCTTAGGGGAGACCTCTACAGCTCTCTACAGCTACCTGAAAGAAGGTTGTAATGAGGTGGGTGTTGACAAGAGGTAATGGGTTCAGGTTGTACCAGGCAAGGTTCAGACTGGATATTGGGAAAAACTTGAAATGAAAGAGTGGTGAAGCATTGGAACAGGCTGCCCAGGGTGGTGATGGAATTGCCATCCCTGGAGCTGTTCAGAAAACAGGCAGATGAGGCGCTTTGGGAGTTGGTTTAGAGGTTACGGTGTTGACGCACTGACGTTTGGCTTTGATGATCCTGAAGGTCTTTTCCAACCTTGATGATTCTATGACTATCTCCTTATCACAAATATAATGCTAGAACATTTCAAAGCTATTTTCAAAAGTTATGGATGTTTGAGTTCCAGTTTCCAATTTAGAAGAACATCTTGACTTGCAGGAGGCACTAGATAATTCTGATTTTTTTTTTTTTTTCCCTGTAAGTATTTAATCTATAGTTGGGTAGTACTCTAAAACTTATCTGTTGCAATGCTGCAACTTATATTATTATCTGGGTCTTGTGCTTTAATTTTTCTTTCTGCCTTGACTTCTGGTAGTTTTGCATTAACCTCATCTGGTGTTACATGAATCTTCTAGCAATAAAGAAAGGAAATGGAAATTTGACATCTTGTGGAATTTGTTGTTTTCTGAGTTTCAGTTAACACTAAATCAATTCAGCTTTCCTGTTGTTGTCCCCAATTAGATAAGCATTCGACAGAGCAGAGCCATTTATGTCTATTACATCAAGAAAAAAGATTTATTTGAAAATATACTTTCCTCTTTTCAATGTCTCGTTAAAATTTCCACCCGCATAAATGTATGTTATTTCTTATTTTTAATATATGGTCAGTCATTTTACTTGAAACAATATCATCACCAATTTAAAAAAATACAGATTTTGATCAGGCATTTTTAATCGGGTTCTGCTGACACTTGCTGTCCTGAAATGTGCTAGAAGAATTTTGTTAATACGCAGCAAAAAACCTAATTTATCTTGACATGCATTGATGTTTGACTGTGTTGTCCTTCTTCAAGAATGTAACAGCCAAATTCACCTCATTTAATTTAATATATAATTCTTAAGGTATTTTGTAATTTCTCCCAGGAAGTTATTTATTCATCCAGTTGAAATGAGATTCTTAAAACAGAGAGAAGTTGGTTTAGTGTTCATGACTTGTTTTGGGTTGTATTATCCAAACTTAAAAAGTCTTATCAGTAGCATTGAAAGTGAAAATCAAATATAATTACTGAGGAAAGTGGTATTTCTGTACATGAAAGAACCTCAGGACATGATGGTGGTAAATCTATTTTTAAAAGAGAGCATTGCTATTTAATGAAATGCTGAGCCCAGGGAATGCAGTCAAGGATAATCAGAGGCACTTATCACCTTTGACAGGCTGCAGTATTTCTTAGGGTTTTGTTTCAGCTCATGACTTCTTACTTCAGTTCTGTCCCCATTTCTAGGGAAAACATTAAAGTTTAAAAAAAGCATACTAAGGAAAAAAGTATAGCTGGAGGGGATGGGAGGATGCCTGAAACATCAGATTTGAAATATTTAAACTCCTTAAATCAGAGTTTCAAATCCCAGGAGGATTGAATTAGTCTTCATCTTTTGCAAGGCAGATCAATGGTTCTGCATCAAATTGAGTTTAAGTCCATGAATTGTTGTATCAGTGTATCACTTTACTGGTGTTCAGAGCACGCTTGATGTTACCTGAACTTCTTCAAAGCATTTTACACTGTCCTGCACAACACCTTTGTCTCACTGGAACTGTTCAAGGCCAGGTTGGATGGGGCTTTGGGCAGCCTGGTCTCCTTGCCCATGGCAGGAGGTTGGAACTAGATGATCTTTGAGATCCTTTCCAATCCAAACCATTCTATGATTCTGTGGTCATCTTAAACTGTTTTAAGGTCTACAAAGAGGAGCACTGTATGTTGTGATTACAGTACTCTACCAAGTGTAGACTTGCTGCATCCTAAAAAAAAAATTCTCAAGGAAGTCTTAGCCCCCCAGCATTATCACTATTTCTGCTGTATTTTTCAATTCTGAGAAACATCAAGTATGTTAAAGTAATGGTTGTGCTGTGATATGGCTGATTTAATTTTCACCAGGAGTTGGAGAAGAATCCATTAGTTGATCCGCATGTTTTCTGATGTACCGTGACCAACACTGTACATGTTCTCTGCATTTATAGCAGTGAGGCACACTGGACTACACTGAATTGTTGGAAATTAACTGGTTTCTGCTTTAATGGGTTTCAGTTACATTTGTCTTTATTCTCCTTGAGTACATCATTAGTAAATAGTGGAAAGAACATGCACCAAAGCTTAATTTCAGTTAATATGTTCACCTAAGTATGGTATGAACACTAGTAAAATGTTTCACTGATGAGAACTGTGTATTTGAGATTGCTCCTACAGCTCAAGCCATTTTAGCTTGAGCATAACTCAGCATAAGTTGACACAGAAAAAATGTATAGAAATAGCTGTGAACCGGTGGCAACACCTTCACATTTGTCAATAGTATTTTCCTTACTGGAAGCTCTTTGTAGAGCTTCAGTTCTTTGCGTCTGCTGCTTCTGACCTTGTGGGTAGGCAGCTTAAAGTTATTTTTAGCCCATTTGTTAGCATATTTATGTGACACTGACTTTTTAAAATTTGAAAAGCCAAGTAGCTTTTTATAACATTGTTAAAGAGGCAGTGGTCATGGCTCAGTAGTTAAAATTGAATTCTATTTTGCACTTAAAAGCTGAGATTTATCCTTTTAAGCCCTGTGCCGGTTTAACAATTCAATACAACTGTATGTTTGCTGGGAAGTGGTTTCTGTCTGCCTTGCCCTGGTTATGTGGATTTCTACCTTAAAAAGACCAGGGGTGGCTTGTCCTGTGTATCACCTTTATGCTATCTTTTCCTGTTGTAATGGCTGTTAATTTCTGGCATTGTAGATATTTTTGAAAAACAATGCAATTTCAGGATAAAACCAAAACTCCAGCTACACCTGACATAACCTGAGATTTTGAATGTACCAATCAGCTATTTAAACCAGAAAAAAAACCCCTTAGTTATCCCCACATTAATCACTAAATTTTAAAGAAATTCACAATTAAAACTTAGCCCAGAGAAAGGCTGATGTGTGGAACTGAGGCCGTTTCACCATGCAATGACTTGCATTTTGTCTTTCTAATGTTTTGGGTTTTTTTTTCCCCTGATGAAATCGAGAGAAGCTTGACTTGGAATCTCATAAAATAGCTTGCCGCTTCCGCGCACATTATTTGATCAAAGTCTAGGATCTTCTGGTATTTTTCTTTTAATGAAAACTGGTTGTGGAAATAATGCTTCATAGCCTATTCTTTGTATAGTTTGCTTTTGATGCATTTTTTGTTGTTAAAATAATACACAGTGTGTTTTTTCTTTCCTTGAGTGCTTGCCCTATTACATGAATTTGTGTTTCCAACTGCGCCAGCAAATACTTTAACTTCTCGACTACTGAATGAGCTAATGCCTCAACAGTTGTGTGTGCCTCCTGAAGACCTCAGTCAAACAGCCTTCACCTACCTGTGCCATTCTTAGCATGACATTGCAGCTGCAGGTTATTTTTAGTTTCCTTGCTGTCCCTTTTAGAGTATTGCCTTGGTTGTGCTTGTGATTTGCGGTTTTGGATGTGGACTTTGAAGCTGTTGGGCTTTGAGGGTCTCACTCTTTTCAATCTGTTTCTACCTCTGTTTTTGATGTTTGATCCTAAAGCACGTATAGTTTATTTATTTTATTTTATTGATTTTTTTTTTCATTCAAATGTAAAAGAGAAAAAGTTTCAGAATACTGAGTCTTGAGGAAGATTTTTGGCCATAAATAGCAGAATTACCTTGTTTATTGCCTTATGGTCCTGTAGGTATTTAGTATGGGGTAGAACAGACCTCAGTCAAGCAGCCTTTATCAGCTGTGACAGAAGGAAAAAAATTACTCTTCATCTGCTCTGGTAGCGTTTGTGGCTGTGAGCATTTCTGCTGTCAATGCCTTACTGCAGCCCTCTGTCAGATCACAGTATTCTTCAGTGAACCCCGTGTTGCACAGTTACGGGGAAATCTCAGTCTTTCCCTAGAGATTCCACAGCATTACAACTTCCAGGACTTCCCAAGAACATCTTGGAAACTTCTTGGCAATGCAATTACCTTTATAGAAGTATATCATCTATTTGCATCCTTAAGACACCTCAAATTATTCCTATCCATAACATGCTGTTTACAGCATACTTGTTTCAGTTATTGTACTAAATTAAAGCAAACCCGTGCCATTACTGTGTCATAGGTTGATGTGATGAGCACATCCTGCAGTTTAGATACTATTTTCTCAGAATAGTAAGAGAAAAAGTACTCTGCCAACAAGAAACCCCACTGAGGAAGAGCTGGAGTACAGGGAGATGCAGTTCCCTGTGCTTAAATGAGTGCCTCTGAGGCTTGAACTACAAGGCTGTCATTTGCTCTCTGTCCACCCTTTCCCCCTGCCTTTAATCGGACTCCAGCAAGGATCTTTATCTTTACAAGGGTATTATCAGTCTCCTCTATCTGCATTGGCTGCAGTTGCTGATACACACAAGTCTGTGCTGATACACACATCCCAGGTCTTTGTTAGGGGACCACCCTGTGTATCTCTTCCCTTGAGTTTAATGGGTAGTTAAGCACCCATGTAGGCAGCACTACAGGTTTCCTTATTTTGAAGTAAATCCTACTGTTAGATCTGTTGACAGTAAGAATAATTACAAGCCTACCCATCTTTCTCCATCCTTCTCGGGAACGTTCCTCATGGAACCCCGTTTAGAAGCACTACTAAATATTTTCCTGTCTAGGTGTCCTCTCATTTGAGAAGAATGGAGACCCACAACAACTCTTTTCTGATAACAAAGAGGAAAACAAGTATGCAGACTTATTCTGAAATTCAGAAATGGAGAACAATTATTGTGGTCCAATTATAATTGTGCAATAATTAAATATTGTAACTGCAGTTGAAATATTCTATCACTTTATAAGGAAAACTGGTTTGTTTCTATAAATTTTCTGAAGGCTGTGCTCTTCATATTTTGCATGTTCCTGTGTAAATAGAATCAGTTGCTCACAGGTCAAGACCACTATCAGTACAAGGACATGTAGTTTGATTCTATATAATTCTAAGGCTGTCCACGGAGGTCTCTGCACCAGTAGATATGTACACTTCCAGTTAAGTGGAGTTATTTTTTATCATTACTTCAAACAGGTACAAAGATTCCTAGAGATGATTGTGCAGCTGTTTCACTTACTCAAGTTAATTTGAGCCATGCTTTCTGTTTGATGATGAGACGTGGCCAGCATCTGCAAATAGGAGCCTTTCATCTTCAGCCCTTTTGCCCTGTTACAGTTTTCCCCTTGTTAGGACACAAAAACCTCTGATGCATGTAAGTGCACTGGAGCTCTGGGCTCCTTTTATATCCTCAATGACCACGTTGCAGGTCCTGATAGGTACTAATAGGACAGTGCGACATGTCAGGAGACTAAAAGCACTAAGCATTTTGATTTTATTGCGTAATTTCTAGTTTCCAAATAAAGAGCTGTCATTCAAAATATTCTCCTTTACTTAATTTTCAGCACTGGCTATGTCTGGAATGTCATTTGTGTTGGATGCCAACAAGAGATTTGACTCTGCTGCGGGTGCTCTGCTGCCCCAGCTCTGATGTTTCTAATGCACTGATCTGTATTCCTGACTCACCAGTTGCAACTAATGATGGACGATTTTCCTCAATTCCAGCCCTTATTGAAAATACCTTGGGAAAAATGCAGTGAAGCTGCTATAGTAATTATATTCATATTATCATGAGTAAATTTCCAACAGCTCTTCTAAGTTACAAAATTGTCCCAAAGTTCAGATCAAAAGTCTATGGTCTAGGGAGCATCTCTGCACTAAACTGAGTAGCTCACAGAGATACAACTTTACCTCAAATCAGCTAGACATATTTTCATTGACAGCAGGAAAAGATGCAATTTGTCTCTTTTCAACAGTGGTGCAGAGGCCAGAGACTAATTTAACACAGGGCTTGATTGAATTGATTGCAAACTCTTTAAGACTTGCAGGGTAAAAAGTCACCTGACTTCTCCTATTATCAGTCTGGTTTTTTTTCTTTTTTAATTGTTTAATTTAGCTTGAACAATGAGAGTATCTAAAGGGGGTGATGGAAATACCCTATCCTTTTTTGGGGTCATTTTCTATTAGCATATGGATGGGTCATGGCTTGAGTGAGGTGTTAAGTGGGATAATAAAAAAAGTAGCTTATATCATTTAGGTGAATGTAACTGCTGCATAAACACTCGAGTGGACCAGGACATCTTAAAAGAACTTATGATTTTTGGTGAATAACCTTCATTTTCCAGATTTATAAATGTTAAAAACTGTTTAGCCCCTGGAGTGGAAAAGCTTGATAAAGGGTTTCATTATAGCCTGGACCATGTATCCTCTATGGAGCTGTTAACTGAATTCTAATTACTTGGCCAAATTCTGACCTTCCTTTGCACTTCCTCCTCTTTTGGGCATTGAGTTTGTAAGACTTTGGAAAGCTTGTTATTGATAGTGATGAATGGGAAAAAGATTATAAGCATTAATAATCTGAGTGTGGGGAATAGAAGACTGGAAGGGAGAAATTAAATGATAACCAAAAGAAATTTGATTTGGAGTCACCCAGTGAATCATAGGATAGCTTTTTAAAACATAAGTGCACGTTAAACGAAGGATTATTATCTCCCAAATTAACTTAGTTTAAGCAACAAGGATTTATGGTCTGGACTAAAGTTTTGTCTAAAGATTTGTCTGTATTTTTGAGAACTTCTATGTTAAGAAAAATCATTTAAATTATTAATAGATCTGAGATTGAGAATAGATTATTTCTTCACTGAAATAAACAGGGTACATCAAACCACAAGATGTTTTTTTACCTTGAGAACAGCAACCCTACATCTCCTAAAGCTGTCACAAGACAGAGTAATTTATTTTTCTAGAAAGGCTTATGACAACAAAAATAATGAAACAATCAAAAATTTCACCCTTATAAAAGAAACTGCATTATTAAATCCACTGAACTTTGGAAGAAATTGGAGGAAAAGAATGCAGCAACAACTGTAGATTTAGTAAACATTTGATCACTGTTAATTCCACACACTTGCAAATCTTTAGGTTTTGGGGATTTTTTTGAGCTTGAATATTTTATATCCATTATTGTTATAAGTGTTGTCTTTTTACTTGCTTGATCACATCTTGTTGCTTTGGATCCTGACATGAATGTAACAATTTAGTTGCATTTCCCCCCTTGAATTCAGTTTAGATTTATTCCTAGGCATTACACTCTATACTGTGTATTATTCATTATTCACTGGAGGTAAAACCAAAATATGTATGTAAGATGAAATGAAAGGTGAAACTTCAGAAGTTCAGAAACATTAATTTAAAATAGAGCATATGTGTCACGCTTGAAGTTCTGAGCTGAGGCCCTGTTTTTCATTTGATTTTTAGACTTGTTAAGTACTAAAGTAAACTTAGAAAGTTTGTGTTAAGTCATTGAGATGTTTTTAAAAATATCCATAGGCTAAAATACTAGGTTGTGCTGTGTTCTGTAAATAATGCTCTGAAGTGCTTCTTATTAATGTATTTTGCGTTACTCAGGAGCAGAAGAATATTCAGTCATGACCTCTGTAATATGAAATAGAGAGTTAAATGAAAGTAAGTTATGGAGTGATGAATGAGTGCTGATAAAAGGGTGACAACAGGCGATAAGTACATGCACGAAGGCTTTAATCATGGAATTTAAATCTACTTGAGGAATATTCTTACGTCAGTATTCCTTATTGTTTGCTTCCCAGGCTGTTCTATGTGTGGTGAAGTCAACTCTCTTGTATTCTCTGTTGTGTTTTGATGTTAGGTTTCCTTTTCTGGAATGAGCAGGCCATCTGTAATTTTGAAAGAGGGCTTCTTGTCTTTTATCTGGCATCATCTGAGAGGCTCTGCAGGCTGGACAATGATATTTTCAAGCACACAGTGACATTAGACAGTTGGTTGTGCCTGCACTACTTGTCCTAAAAACATGCTCACCAAAACAAGCCCTGTTTTCTGTCATATTGCCTCTTGCTGTTCTCAGCACCACTATCAACTACATAAATTCTTTTTTTTTTTTGATCCCTTGTGCAAGGGATAAGATAGAAGAACTCATTTATACAAGTAACTAACATTTTTTTAAAATGTAGCATTTTAAAAAGTAAGCTGTTTCTTCTATTAATATAAACTGGCTAGTGTTCCATTTTAGTTTGTGCACGTGAAGGGAAGAAACAATAAACTGATACTTCCAATAAAGAAATAATTACAATGATTTAACCAGGGTGTCTAAGCTTGGTTGGCAAATGTATTCTAATGGTGTCTAATTCTAAAGGTGTCCCTGTCTGTGGCAGGGAGTTGCAACTAGATGATCTTTGAGGTACCTTCTAACCCAAACCATTCTATGATATGATGGGAACTTTCTCAAGAACTTTTGAGAGACAGAAGATCACAAACTTGATATTGAACTAGTGTTCTCTTAAGAAATATAGCTTAAGAGATAAATAAAAGTGAGTTATTGAGAATTACCTGAAGGAAAATACCTATTTGGCTTAGGTAATACAGGTTGTCCCAAGGTTTCCTTGGGGTCCCTTCCAACCCAGACCATTCTATGATTCTAAGTTTGTGAAACTGTCCTGCTCATTTGCACAATAATCATGGAATTAATTTAGTTTAAAAATGCAATTTGTACTTAGAGCTGTTAATCCATATCTGATTTTCTGATTATCACCCTGATAACCAGTTATTGGTTTAACTAAATCCTATTGTCCTGGTTCTGGCCAGGCTAGAGTTCACCTACCCAAGCAGCCAGCGCAGGAGAGCTGAGGTAGCCTGGACTGTTTTCCACACCACCTGACATCACTTCCCCATAAAAGGGGCTGGTCAGGGAAGGGTGCTCCTGGCTGCCTTGAGGGAGTCCAAGTGTGGTGGGGGTAGGGGGCCCTTGTGCCGTACTCGCTCACCAGGTGTAAGTGAGATTTGCTGTGGGCTATTATTACTCTGCTTTCACTGTATTTTATGTCAGTAAACTGCCCTTATCCCAACCCATGGAGACTCTGTCTGTTTCTCCTCTGGGAGTGAGTAAGCAGCATCTCGTGCTCAGCCACTGGTTGGGGCTGAACCACCACACCTATGGTATTGTCAAAATGGGGCAAAGATGGCTTGCTTAGATTAGACAATTTTCAGAAATGAAAAGTGTAGAAAACCAAGTGTTGCTTCTTCTACTCCTGTTGCTTCTGTAGCCCAGGAGAGGGCCTTCAGCCAAGTGACAGGTGAGAGGACAAGGGGAAATGTGTTTAAAAGATGGGTAAATGAGATACTTAGAGATATGGTTTAGTAGAGGGCAGGAACAGTTGGACTTGATGATCTTAAAAGTCTTTTCCAACATAGTTATTCTGTGGTTCTGTGATTCTATCTGCCTTTTGGAGTATGTTTTCATCCCAGGCTGCATTCCAGCTCCTGAAGTAGCTGCCAAGGGCTGGGCCACAGTGCTGGTGGAGTGGCACAAGGATAAGTCTTTGGGTATTGCTGAGCTGGTGCGCACGAAGAGCAATAGTTTGCCTCAATGCTGCGAATGGCTAGAAATGAAGAGCCTGAAAGCTTGTCAATGAGAATTGTTTACACAGCATTCTCCCCCACCCCATTATTCTTTTTGATGATGTTTATGATTACAAGCCAAAACTATCCCTACTTACAATGCAGTTGGCAATAATGGTGATGATTGTATTTGGTGATTTCCTGCATTCTATGATAGTGTGTGGGTTTCCATAAGAGAACTGTCCAACTGAAAAAAATGTGTGTAGATACCCATTTGAAGGATATTACAGCTAAAAAAAAAAAGGAAAACTACTCTTTTATGACTTTGTACTCAATTATGCATCATTAGAGTCTTGTATATTTAGGAGGGAATGCTGCTATTTAGCCCGTTTCCTACCACCTGGAAGTAACTTGATTTACAATTAAGAAAACTGTTCTTTTTAGTAATATCAAAACTCTTAATGTACTATTTCAGTGACATGTCATACAATGAGCCATGTGCTCATTAACGTCAAGTTTTGTCCTTTTTGGGAAATTGTTCTAATGCAGTCTAGTCATAGAATTTCATTTAATTACATGTGTAATAGAACTTTCTGCCTTTACTTAATTGGTCTCGCCTACGTTGTTTCTGCCTATTAGATGATAATTTAACAATTTCCAATTTGTATACCCCTGAGGGAGGCTCAATGGGAATAAAGGGGAGTAAAAAAATCTCTGCAGCTTTATTCCTTGATTTACTGCTTGATGGTGCCTCTCTTTTTTTAGTTGTGTGGAAGAAGTGAAATAGAGAATAGTAAGCAATAAAAAGGGAAATCTTCTGAATAAAACCAGTTTCAGAAAAAAGCAGATTGTACAATCTTTGGTTATTTACAGTGTAATTTGATTAGTATAGGATATAAATCCCTGATTTGAATAATATATTCTTCCAGCTTTAATATTAACCTTATAATCCATTTGTAGCTATATAGTTTGATAACTCAGAGCAGATTAATACATCATAAGCATGGGGGCTTCTCAACTGTGGATGGGAAGGTTTATAAAAAACTACTACGCAATTCTGAGGTACAATTTGTCTGGTAGTACTAGGCTATCATTTTGGGATAGTCCGACACTGGGAGGGGGTATGTTAAATCGTTCTGCTTAGCTGGGAATTTTTTATTTTTCTATAAACTCTCAAATTGGCCTAACGCTGTGTGTGTGTTTTAAATATGTGTGCCCCTAAAGGTATTTTTTGGGGGGTTTTAGCTTTGCGCAGGAACTGGGAACCAAGTGGGACAGGATGGTTTTAAAAAAATAAAATGTTGGTGATCTATATACAAGTGAATTTTAACTCTCATAAGCTGGAAATGAAAATGTATTGATCCCCTCTCCCCCAAACTAGTTGCTAAACTTTAATTCAGTTTGAAATGGATGCCTGCCTAAATCTAGATATGGCTGCATATGTTTTTCTTATAGTCAGCAAAATCTAGTAAATGAGTAGAAAGTATATGTACTTTTAAGAAAAGAGATCTCAAATAATTGTTTTCTATTTTTGTACCTTTGAATTTTACCTTGCAGTTTGTGTTTTTTTAAAAAGAAAATTATTTTGCAGAAATTTACATAGCATCATCTTCTGAGTTTTATTATCTATAAAGGGATACATCAAATTGACAGAAACTTGATTTTTTTTTTTCTCTAGACTGTAACATTTATATTTAGGTGAATGAAAAGACTGTAAAATTGTACATTAAAACTAAATGCTGACCCCCCCCTTTCAATGTTTATATATTTTAAAACCTTACCAAAGCTTCTAAGTAGTATCAACTGAAAATACTAATCTAAAATATCTTTTTAAAGCTAGACCTTTTAAAAGCACCACTTCAAGTAGTTATACCAACTCCTTCATTGTGATGGGATATTCCTCATTTTAAGAAGAATACTGTCTCTTTAAAGATCATGAAAATTTTTAAGAAGTTTAATAGCACACTTAAAATGATGCCTTCATTGTGGTCTTTTAATTGAAAGGTTGTAATTTCAGAGTTTTAAGTTGCTCCTTAGTTGGGAGGAGCAAAATGCTGGGGCTTTTTGCTTTCCATCATAACAAAGGGTGCTCGGGGAAGTCTATCAAAACGGTCTTTATCTCATAGACTATTAGTTGACTAATATAAGCTGGTTTTATAATCCCCCTTCCCTCCACTTCCTCCAAAAGCAGTAATAAATTATTCTCATGTAAGAGATTTTTGTATAGGAAAATTAAAACAAATGGGGTTTTATTTGTGGCACCAAAAGTCCTGTTTTTACATCTGAGTTCCCTTACACTAGCTGCTTATTCTGCAAAATCTTCTCAAGCATGACTTTGCTTGCTGACAGGTGAAATTTTCCTTTCTGAAATTCATTATGTCCAAACTGTTTCTGAATGATAGGAAAAAGAAGTAAAAAGCCCTTTGATGTAGTTTGGTTTTAATGAGTCAGTCCCATGTTCTGACTGGGCTGGTCCTGTGTGGAGGCAATGATCCTTATGGGTCCCTTCCAACTCAGGATATTCTATGATACTATGATTCTGTGACTTTCATTCATGGGCTTGGCCTTGGCCAGCAACAGGTCTTAGAGCTGGCTGGCATTGGCTCTATCAGACATGGGGAAAGCTTCTTGCAGCTTCTCATAGAAGCCACCCCTGTAGCCTCCCTGCTACCAAAACATTGCCATGCAAACCCAACATAGTCACTCACAAAACTTGCTTCTGGATTTGAGAATCTCTGATAAAATCTGCATACCTCCTTTTAATACCAAATGATTCAGGGAGGCTGTGGCAAAAGAACAGTTTCAAGTTCATGGACTGGTCTAACTTGTATAGAAGACATTTCATGGAACTAGCCATGGAGCACTCTGAACAGGTATAGGGTTTGGGATTTTTTAAAATCCTGAAAATGTGAAGGTCACACATGTTATATCATTATACAAATTACACATCTAGGGTGTGAAATTGCTTGGGAAAACAATTACTTGGAAAAGAATTTAGTTATCACAGTAAATCTTCTCAAAGTGAACTTTACTGCAGTGCTCTGGGAAAAAGTGCAAATATTTTCTTTGCATTAAAGACACTCAAGTACAATGTAATTTAATTACAAATTCACTATGATTGTAAATTCTAGTTATATCTTGAAGTGAAAGTCCATGGTGAAATGTGCTCACTGAACATTCATGTGTCGTCTTATTTTACCCCCAAAAGTTGGAATCGTTTCCTTTGCATCTTCTTTGTAAAGCCCTGTATCATTTAATTTCTTCCCCTGTAACTGCTGAAGTGGACTCCTTCATGTATGATTGTGTTCTCAGTTGTATAGGCTGTTCTGGTGGTTCAAGCACTCTGTCTAGTCTCAAGCACTTTGAGTTTGCTTTTGACTAGGATATCAGCATCTCTGCAGGTGACGTTTAAAGTATGTGCAGCATGCTGTGCTCATAGTCCTTTAAAAGAAGAGCATTGCACTTAGTTGCCATGAACCAGCAATGTGTCCTCATGGCCAAGAAGGCCAACAGTATGCTGGGTACATTCAGAAAAGCATGGCCAGCAGATCAAGGGACTTTATCCTTCCCCTCTGCTCTACCCTGGTGAGGCCTCATCTGGAGCACTATGTCCAGTTCTGGGCTCCCCAGTTCAAGACAGACAAGGAACTAGTTGAGAGAGTCCAGCGGAGGGCTATGAGGACAATGAGAGGACTGGAGCATCTTTCCTTATGAGGAGATGCTGAGAGATCCAGATCTCTTTGTTCTAGAGAAAAGAAGACTTAAATATCTAAAGGGTGGATGTGAAGAAGATGGGGCCAGACTCTGTTCAGTGGTGCCCAGCAACAGGACAAGGGGCACAAGCTGAAACACAGGAAGTTCTAAGTATAAGGAACTTCTTTTACTGTGAGGGTGACAGAGCACTGGAACAGGCTGCCAGGAAAGGTTGTGAAGTCTCCTTCTCTGGAGACACTGAGAACCTGCCTGGATGTGATCATGTGCAGCCTTCTGTATAGGATCCTGCTCTGGTGGGGGGTTTTGGACTGGATGATCTCCAGAGGCACCTTCTAATGCCTACTGTTCTGTGATTCTGTGCTTTCTTGGGGATTTTCAAGGTTTTTCTCTGTAGACAAAGTGAGTTGATGCTCCAGGTTTATCATGTGTAAGAGGCTGTGAGACTTCTTTGAGACTCTTGGTGTCCTATGCAGGTCTTAAACACATGCAGTGCCACTCCACTTCTACCATAGTGCTGTGCCCTGGGACTAGCAACTGCAGTAAGTGTTGGAACAGGACAGAGACCATGTGTAAAGTGATCCCATGATGATTCCTGATCACAGTGCTCCTTACCAGCATTTCTGTTTTCTTTGGGGCTGTTCCAAAAGCAGTTGCACATGGTGGTTTTGTTCTGTAGAACCGTAGAATGGTCTGGGTTGGAAGGGACCTCAAAGACAATAGAGTGCCAACCCTCTGCCCATGTTTGTTTATGCAGAGGAACAAACACAAGACAAGGGCTGGAGCAGGTGAGTACTTGGTTCCTCCACTTCAGAGTATCTTTTAAGATAGCCTCAACATAACAGAGATGCTTGCCTTATTCCACTTAATTTTTATCCTTTCTTCTTGTGGTGGTCAAACTTTTCAATCTTTTAGTGAGAGTGCTGGAATGATAACTAGGCATATGTTGCAGTTTGGTGTAACTGTGCTGCTTCAGTGGCTTTTGTAAGCTGCAGTTACACCTTTCTGCAAGCCCCATATTTTGAAAACATTGGTACATTCAAGGAGCCTATCAGAGCTGGTCACAGCGCCTCTGGGAATCACATAGAGGAGAAAAAAACTGCTGGCAGGGGCACTTTGCCACCGGAGCGGGAGTGAGAAGATGGAACAAGCTGCACAGATGCCAAGGCCAGGCCCGCAGGAGGGGGGGGATGAAGAATGTGAAGAGAAAGTTTCCCCTGCAGCTTGTGGTGGAGTCCATGGTGAAACGGGTGTCCCCCCAAAGCCCATGGACGAGGACGGGGAGCAGAGACATCTATGCCCTGTGAAGATTGATCCACGCCTCATCAGGTTTGCCAAGGGACTTGTGACTTTGCGGGAGACCAGGCCGGGGGGTCTGGACCCGGATGTCAGCACCCTATGGAGGGGAGAGTCCTGCTGAGAGGCCTGTGGTGAGGGGATGACTCCCCAATAGAGAGGACTCACGCTGTAGAAGTTCGTGGATACGACTCTGGCGTGGGTGGGACCCCACGGTGCCGCAGGGGAAGGGGGTGTGTATGTGGAATGCCCCNGGGGGGGAAGTAGAAGTGATAATATCTGGGGAAGAAAAGCAGCTTGTGAGGGATCACCGGAACCCCACTGCCCATTCCCTGCCCCTCCCCGCGCCATGTTGCGGGGGGAAGAAGGGAGTAAAATCGTGATGAGTTTTAAGTTTGCTAAGAAGGGAGGGGTGGGGGGAAGGCGCTTTAAGACCTGGCCGCTTCTTATCTCGTTCCGGTTCACTGGGTGTAGTAGTTGTAGTAAGTAGTAATAAATCACTTCTTCTTTCCTTTATTCTGTGCTGCATCTGTTTTGCCCATTGCACTAATTGGAGAGTGATCCCTCTGTCCTTATCTCAAGTCCTAAGCCTCCCAATATCTATTTCCTCCCCTTTTTGGCTGAAGGGGGGAGTGAGCGAGCGACTTGGTGGGTATTTGGCCTTTGGTTAGGGCCAAAACCATGACAACATGACATTAGAATTAGGGTTTTTTTGGGGTTGTTTGTTATATCTGGCACAAAATTCCATGTTTTTAGTTTGCACATATTTTCTGTTGAATTTTTCTGCCATATAAAGGCAATGCTCATCTATACAAGTGAGCAATGGAAGATGAACATTTACCTTTTGAAATTTATTTCCCTTAGTATTCCACTGAGAGGTAAGAGGTACAGTATGGCATTATTTTGGATAATGATAGGATGACAAACCATTTGTACTTCAGCTGTGGAGGATAGTCAAATCAGTCTTCAAGTCTTATCATGCTTATGCTTTTCCAGATTTGAATGACTATTGATTATTAGTCTTATGCCCCCTATAGAAGTTGGAGTGTTTACCGAGTAGTTATTACCATTATTATTTCAAATTTCTGATTTCATTAAGTAGCTAACAGGTTTGCTGCACAGTGATTGCTACACAAATCCAAATTATTTAAACAGACAAGTGAAAAAAGGTGCAAGTTGAAGTTAATTGTTATGCCTCTTCACTTCCAGTTTATGGTTTTCAAATTTGAAGTTGGGAATTAAAAAGCCAGATTCTCAGCATGCACAGTATAATTTAATTTAAACAGAAGATTTATGTAGCTAACTATCTCTTAACACTCCTCTTTTTTTCAAATACTATATTATATACAGTGGAACTATTCTTCCCTAATTTAACTTTTTATCATCTGAAATGAGGATCAGATGAGTATAAGATTTTGAATTTTACAGACTTCAGCACTCTAGTTTGACTTTTATCTCCTCTTCAATTATTTTAAATAAATAATTAAGTTCTAAATGCAAATCTTTTAATTTAATTGACCTTTTTTGGTGATTAATGGAAAAATTTATCTCTAGCTCTGCATAGTTTGGATATTAAAGCAATCCTTTTCCTTTATGAAGTCAGTTTGAGGCCAGAAGGAAACATCATTACTTATGGGTCGCTTGAGTTACTTATTTTTAACTGTTGTCTTTTCCTGTAGTGAGTGAAACATAGATCAGACTTATAAAGCAGTGAAATAATTAGAAGTAAACACAAGGTATATATTAGTTTAGATGACTTTTGCATTTTCATTGAGTGATATATATGTATTCATCTCAAGATTTGATTCTTGATGTCTGTCTTTGCCTATAAGTTATTATATGCTGGAGTTTCACTATTCTACTGCTCCTTTACATCCATTTCAGAACTTGTATTTAGGGTAGAACTACATGTACCTGAAACATGATGTTATAAAAATGTTATTACTGAGACTGCACAATGGAAAAATCAGGTGAAGTTTCTTTTTTTAAAGGAGGCTTGTCTTTAAGCTATTTTTTTTCCCCTTCTGAAAGCAAGAACAAGAGTATCATCCTCACTTCTAGCTTTTCCTGAAATTTGAAGTCACTGACTGTACAGGGACTATTCATAGACATAAGCGTTTTGCATAAGTGGTAGTAATATGGTCTGGCTCTGTGTCCCTACTGTCTTACTTTATATAAGAAAGCGGGATGAACAGGAAGCATACTATTGAATAAAGTCTCCAACTGCCTCCTTCCAGCTTCATTATGGAAACAGCTTGCAAACTCATCTGTGGAAGATAGTATTTAAATAGGTAGTTAGCCATGAGGAAGAGTTTTCAGGTTCCTGTTATATCATTTCTTCCTAAAGATAATTTAATAAGGACTGTCTCTAGGTTTTATTCTTCCACCCTAAGCAGCAGTGTTTTATTTACTTAATGAAAGATGAAATCTAGTTATGCTAACCAGATTGCTTCTTTTCTTTTAATACCATGCCTGCTTTTAACTGTGTTTTATTTGGAGAGTGTGACATACTTAATTTCATTTTATAGATTCATCCTCTTATAAGAGATGAGGACATCAAAAGAGTCTATCACCAGGAGACAGGGTATACCTGGGACCTGCCTGCTTTCCTGCCAGGAACAAGGGCAGAAGTTTATAGCACTACAGGCAATAATCCCTGACTGAATTTTTCACCTATTAATTTTATCTGCTACCTACCACTTCTGTGAAAACTGTTGGTGTTGCTTAATTTTAACCATCACTGCTTTAGTAAAGAAGGATGTGCAAGGCATTGGCTCAGGAATAGTCATGATGCCATTTAAAGGAAGGCTTTCTTTCCAGATACAAAGTCCTTTCTGTTGTGCATTTTGTTGTCAGGACAGAGTGATATTTTCAGTGTTATGAAAAGTGGTGAAATGATCTGTCTGGTGTCGTTAATAATTCTGTACTGGCACTTTAATAGGACCTTAGATAACTGTCATTGAAATGTCTGCTGCACCATCAGAAGGTTTGTCATTTTTTTTCCCTTGTAAGTCCTCCTGACAGGTGACGTGAGATGATACCGTGCAGACATATATCAGCATTGCCAATGAGCTGACCTTTTCCTCTTCATTCACTTAATTTGTATTTGAATAATTTGCATCCCTGTAATGCTGCTTGGTTGTCTTGAGTAGCTGTCAGAACGGCTCGGGCTCGTTTCATGGCAAAATCCAGTATTTTTCAAAACACGATTGTTTCATTATTCATGAAAACTGTTGTTACTTTATCCCTCCTCCAGCACAAGCAAGGTTAGCCAGAGAGGGACAAAACCTGTTTTGCATTTGCAGGATTGGCTAATAAATATTTTTACATAATGCAGTGGATTTTATATAAATATCTCATGATTTATTGAACTCTCCGTGTAGGAAATTTGGATAGATACCCATGAGGCAAAGAAGGTTAAAAAGAAATTCTAGTCCCTTTTCCTGAAGCAAGTATGTGTTTAAACTTCTGCATCTTAAGATCATCTATGTTTTCCCTGATTTGTAATTACTGTGAAGAGCAAGATGCTGTGTATACAGTTACTCTTGCACACCATGAACCATCGATATCCCAGTCATTGGTAATAAATTGAATGCCTGCTTCTATCTGAATTGCCTTTTTTTTTCACTTGGATTCTATAGATTGCTGTGTATAACATTTTCACTGTAATATGCATATTTGAATGGTCCAGGTATTCTCCCAATTTGGAACTTGAGTGCTTGTGTATGATCAGAGTTCAGTGCTGGGATTAATATCAATTAGGATTTTCATCATATACCCTTCATATGTGTATCACAATGCAGGAACAAATTTGGGGAGGAAGGAGGTGCAGAGAACTGTAGAAAAGAAACAGTTGTAAAGTAACTGTAGATTACTACAGTAATTTAAGTGGAGAAAGACTTTAGAAGCTAAATACATTGCCGTTTCATAACTTTGTATGCAAAGAACAGTGACAAAGTCAGATGACGTTCAAATGGGTCCCTTTCACTACTTTCTGCTCCTTTTGGGGGGAAAAAAGCCCATGTGATCGCTACAGATCACTTAAAAATTGAAAACCCTTGGTTTAGTGTGTGACTGTAACCCAATGTCAAGCTTATCCATTTTCCCCTTCAGTCAGCTGCCTTCAGGATTTCTTCCTCCACTCATTACTGTCTCACTGGTGAAATGCATCTTTGGAGGTGGGAGAAAGCAGCGCATTAAAAGCGAAGCGAAGAAGCCGTGTTTGTGCAGGGGTAAATTTTTAAGAATGAGTGACTGATTTAGGTTACTGTATTTATTTTTTGTTTTCATTTTTGTGTGTGTGTGTGTGTAAAGCCTTTCAATTTACTACACATTCTATAGGCTACGGAATAAATACTGAAGCGACATTACTGATAAAAAAAATGCAGAGACAAAACTCAGGATGAATATTTTTAGCACAAGAGGAAGAAGAATACTGGTGATGAAAGGCATATATGTTTTTTAAAAAGAGCTATGATTTAATTTTGTCGTGCTTTACTTTGACTGTAACTATAGTCTTGAAAAATTTTACTTTATTTCTTTGTTGCTGTCATATACTCTGCCTAAAGCTCTATTTGTCATACTGGTGTTTTTTCCTCTCCATAGTTCTCTTTTACTCAGGCCTTTTCACTTTCTAGCTGGCAAGTATGTTGTTGGGGGCAAGTGTGTATCTTCTCATGTGACATGAGGTATCACTGTGCTAAATACAGTACACATAGTATAAATAAAAAACTGGTTAAGAAATTTGAAAAATTAGTAGAAGTTCTGAGTATGAGGAGCCCCACTTACTTAAGTTTTCCATACCTTAGGGTTTAATAAAAAATATATGAAGCAGTGCTGTACGGTGAGGGAGGTGGTCCTGTACTCAGCATTGGTGAGGCCACACCTTGAGTGCTGTGTCCAGTTCGGGGCTCCTCGCCAGCAGAAGGCCATTGAGGTCCTGGAGCGAGTCCAGAGAAGGGCAACCAGGCTGGGGAAGGGGCTGGAGGGAAAATCCTATGAGGAGCAGCTGAGGGAGCTGGGGGCGTTTAGCCTGGAGAAGAGAAGGCTGAGGGGAGACCTTACCACCTACAACTACCTGAAAGGAGGTTGTAGAGAGCTGGGCAATGGGCTCTTCAGCCAGGTGACAGGAGATAGAACAAGGGGAAATGGCACAAAGCTGCACCAGGGCAGGTTCAGATTAGATGTTAGGAAAACATTGTTCACTGAGTTGTTGGGATGTGGAACAGGCTGCCCAGGGAGGGGTTTGAGTCACCATCCCTGGATGTGTTTAAGGGAAGATGAGGTACTTAGGGGTATGGTTTAGCATAGAACAGGGCTGGTTGGACTTGATGATCTTAAAGGTCTTTTCCAAACTTGTAAATCTGTGATTCTGTGATGAACTGTTGGGAAGAGTTATCTAGGCTGTATTCCTGAAGCTGATGTGGATTTATTGTAGGCTATTGGGACAAAACTGCTTACACGCATATTTAATTTCCAGAAAAAGAATTACCGTATTGCCAGTAATGATCCATTAACAGAGGAATGCAATCTGAATGCCCTCAATTAAATATTAAATATTAAATATTGTTAGGCAGGAATGTTTTTCCAATATATCATTCACTTAGAAAAGTGTGGCACAATAATTACATGAGAGCTGTTTTCCAGGTCCATTGAGAGATGGATTCTAAGTATGTTTGTTCAGAACTAAGACAATGCACTGTTGAAATGTGACTGTAGGTAACTATGAGTATTTATGTGAGAATTGAAGCAGTCTCGTGTATATAATAGAAATCAAGTCCTGGGTTTGCATCTGCTCATGTACCACGGAGTAATGAGGTAACCTCAGAAACAAAGGCAAAAATGATTCTGTAATGTGAGGGGTCTGGAACACAGGCCTTACGAGGAGCGGCTGAGGGAGCTGGGACTGTTCAGCCTGGAGAAGAGGAGGCTCAGGGGAGACCTTACAGCTCTCTATAACTTCCTGAAGGGAGGTTGTAGTGAACTGGGGGCCGGCCTCTTTTCCCGTGTAGACAGTGACAGAACTAGAGGGAATGGTGTCAAGCTGCGCCAGGGGAGATTCAGGCTGGACATTAGGAAGCACTACTTCTCGGAAAGGGTAGTCAGGCACTGGAATGCACTGCCCAGGGAGGTGGTGGAGTCACCGACCCTGGGGGTGTTCAAGGAAAGACTAGATGTTGTATTGAGGGACATGGTTTAGTGGGAGCTAGTAGTAATAGGTGAATGGTTGGACTAGATGATCTTTTAGGTCTTTTCCAACCTTGATAATTCTGTGATTCTTATTTTTTGCTGTTCCAGTCTTCCACATGCGTTGCCCATGCAAAATCCAGGAAACTCAACTGGCATTTGCAGAATCAAATCATACATCAATGCCAGTAAGAAATGATGTTGTTAGTCATAGTTTCAGGCCTGATTTTGTTTTAAATCCACTCTACAGATTGTATCTAGGTGTTTTTCATTACATTCCTTATTTCTGGCTTGATTCCAATAGTTATTGTGATACCCTTATGTAGCTCATTTTAGCTTTTTTTTTATATGCCCAGCACTTGATGGTCTTTGCATGCAAATGAAGAACTCTTAACGATCTCTTGCTGTAGGAAAAAATAGCCAAAACAAAACCAGCCCTTAGATAGGAATAAATTAATTCTTGTGCCTTTTTTGATTTTAAAACATGAAGGTCAGCAAAGATGCGGCCTGCAGAAGAGGTAATAGGAGCAGTAATTGTGCCACCTTTGTCTCAGTGCTGTATTTGTGCTTTTTAATGATGAAGGTAGTTTTGGACTATTAACAACTTCTCCTGAGATCAGGTTTTGCTCAGGGTGAAGCGTGATGAGCCTGTTTGAATTCCTCTTTCCACAGTAAACTTCATAATCTCTAGATTACTCCTTGTTCTTGTAATTTCTGTGTATTTTCTCCCTTTTTCTTTTAGGATTGAGATTCTCTAAAATGAATGCTAATTATAGAAAATCTCTTCTGCTTTAGGAGGATTTCAAAACCCTTTCTTGCTGACATTTGTTACTCATGTTTTCCTTTTGGCAGCATTTTTGGCATATGTTTCCCTCTCTATGTGTAGAGATAGATAAAGGAATAATTGCAATCCTGTGGTTTTTGTGAAATGCCCTTCTCATCCCCTTTGTTAGATTGCAGTTGCGTTTCATTGTGAATGGTTTTCAAAGCTGTTACTTGGTCTTCTGTTTTCCTTAAGTGCAAAGTCATCTGAAGAGCAATATATTTTAATTCTTCCCTAATTATTTTTCTATTTCAGACAATTCAGGAAATTAAAGCTGTTTTGGCAGCACAGTGTATTAGATCTGCTATAACCACATTTTGTGTGATGTGAGCTGGTCTAAATTCCCTTTCATATTAGATTAGTAATTCTAGTTTAACATATAAGTAGTATGCATTATAGCATAACATATTTAATTCAATTTGCTTTTATGCCCTACTGTACATTTAATAAAGCAATTATTTAACCATTTACTACCAATGTATCACACTATGATATTGAAATTAATATTGCCTGTAACTCATGAAGATACATTAAGCAAGATGCAAGTATCTTCTCAAAGAAAAAGACAAGGAACACATTTAGGCCCTAGTGTTGTGGCTATTTTGTCCTTCCTTCCTGAGTTTTGTAAGAAGATTGTAAAGGCAAATTTGGGAAGTTGACTTGTATAAACAATGAATTGCACGTGGCTTTCTAAGTGTTACTGTTCACTTCAGGAGCCGTTTTTGTATGTAGTATTTTGCTTCACCTGTGTGTAGGTTGGGATTAATAAACTACTTTAAATAGTGTGTTCATCAGCATTTGGCCCAGTCATCTTGGTTTTTTTTTTCATCAAGTCTTAAGCACACCAGGAGCTTTTATGTACCAAGAGTGAAGGCAGATGAACATCTGCAGAACCACAAAAAGATAACTGGTTGCAACTGCAAAACCAATGTCCTGTGTACCATTCATAAAGGCATTAAGATGTCGATTGATGTTTTCTAAAAAATCTTACCATCTTCAGTAGACTTAGATTTCTGTTTGCAGTAGCATAAATAATATGGCTTATATACCATTTGTATACAGACTAGCTGCCACTGAGACAAATATAGTAACATTCTAGTGCTTGGTTTCCCAGTTACCTGCATTTTCTGTAGAAGTACTGTCTGGAAAATTGTTATGGTAAAAATCCTGTGTTTTTTCCTCTTTCTTTTCTGTTTGCTCCAGTATGGCTATCCAAGTTGACAAGTTCAGTTTTGAGAGCTTCCCAGAATCCCCTGCTGATGGCACGCAGTTTGCGAATGCAAAGCAGCTGGAAGAAGAAAGGCAACAAGCAAAAGGTCTGGAGATTAACAGCAAACTGGATATTTGCTGGAAAATTATATCCTTTCATAAATGCTTGCTTTAAAAATATATAAATAGATGCCCTATGACACATATTATTTTATAATTCAACTCACTTTATAGCAGTGTTACTGAAAAGAAAAGTAATTAGAACTATGAAGCTTATCATAATTATAGACTGTTTAAGGTTAATTGTGCTGTATATTATTTAGACGATGCTAGGGTCTTACTATAATGGCTTTTTCTGAGTCATTGAGCCTGCCACAAACACTGTATTTTTTCCTCAACTTTTAGGGAACTAAGGAAGTATAGTTAGGATTGATGAGTAGTAGTTTTATAGGGTCAAATTTTTCTACTCTCTCCCACACCACGTAACTGAATCATGAAGAAATACATGAAGCTGGTTTTAGAGAGTTTTCATATATTTAATTAAATTTGAGCAAATCAGAACATATGAGAATAATTTATTTCCAAGTCCTCTTTACAGATTTAGTAATATATCTAATCTTGGGTAGCCTTTTCAAGACTTAGAAAGGACTTGTGTGATGACTTAGTCATCCTGAACATAAAATCCCCACAATCATTCTAAATGCAGTAAAATATTGCCTTATGATTATTAATGAGAAATTACATTCAGGTTAGAGTTAAAATAAACCAATGGCGTTGCTGTAAATTTCATAATTTCCATAAAAAACCCTTGTGCTTGGCTTGTCAGAAATGCATTTTTTCATTATTTTTGTCAGGGAACCATTCTGTGCAGCCAACAGCCCCCCAAGCCATGTGCTGATACTCAGCATCTTCCAGGAGATGGATATTTTGCACTCAGATGATACCCGAATTCCCTTGATAGTGGGTGGCAGGAAATGAGAGAAGAGTGGCAATCAAATCATGCTTTGTTTTTAGAGATGTCTTTTTGTACTTTTAATTGTACTGTTATCTAGTGATCTGAAATGATTTTTAATTACTAATTATTAAATTAGATGCACAGGATTAGTCAAAGGCAAGACTTGAGACATTAATGAGGTTCCTTGTGCCTGGTTCCATCCAGGCTACCTAACATTTCAGAACGTTCAGTTTATGCAAAAATGTCAATATTTAACTAGAACTCACTTAGAAAATTTCAGTTATGGAAAGATATAAATATTCTTTGATAGCAAAGTTGAATTCTTATGCTGGAGTTGAATAAATAGTTGTAATAATTTTTTCAGGGTGTAAAAATACGTCCTTATAATTTCTGTTGCTGAACTACACTGTTTATATTCATTCTGTGTCCTGTATTTAAACCCAGTTTTGATATCAAAACTATCATGGCTGACACGTAAGTCAGTATCTTAGAAAACCAGTAGATCAGTGGATGAACTGTGTGTTAAATTCACTGCAAGCATTAGTTACTGTGTTTCTAAGATCTCTTATAAATCTTGCCTCTGTTCCTAGAACTAAAATTATTTCAATGAAAGGCAAAGAATTGCACATGTACTTAAAAATTCTTGAAGAAACATGTACCTTGTTTTCCCAATTTTGTGTCATAGAATCATAGAATTGTCTTGGTTGGAAGGGATTCTTCAGATCATCAAGTCCAACCATCACCCTAACCTGCCATCCACTGCTAAACCATGTCCCTCAGCACCACATCTAGCTGTCTTTCAAATACGTCCAGGGATGGAGACTGCATCACTTCCCTGGGCAACCTGTTCCAATGCCTAGCAACCCTCTCTGGGAAGAAGTTTTTCCTAACATCCAATCTAAACTTCCCCTGGCGTAACTTGACCCCATTTCCTCTTGTCACTAGACAGAAAAGATCAGTCCCCACCTCTCCACAACCTCCTTACAGGTAGCTGTAGAGAGCAATTAGATCTCCCCTCAACCTCCACTTCTCCAGACTAAACAATCGCTGTTCTCTCAGCCGCTCCTCATAACGTTTATTCTCCAGTCCCCTCACCAGCCTCATCACCCTTCTCTGGACATGCTCCAGCAATGTCTAGAGTCAATTTTTCACATCCTTTTAGTTCTTACAGCAACATTTGGATGTGAACCAGTGTAAAAAATAAGAGTGAGAGGGACCTGAGTGTCCTGGTGGACAGCAGGGTGACCATGAGCCAGCAATGTGCCATCATGGCCAAAAAGGCCAATGGCATCCTGGGGGATACTAGAACGGGGGTGGTTAGTAGGCCAAGAGAGGTCCTTCTCCCCCTCTACTCTGCCCTGGTGAGACTGCGCCTGGAATATTTTGTCCATTTCTGGGCCCCAAAGTGGGGGCCAGAACAAACAAGTCCCGGACAAACACACAGGGGTCAATGTGATCAGGTGAAAGCCGTTTATTCAAACCATTCGTCAGCATATATAGTCCCACGCCATGTGCTCACATCCGGATAGCTCCACCCCCACCATGTGCACGCATCCAGTTCCTATTGGTTGAGCACATACGATCACGCACCCCAATACACACTGTGATTGTCTGCAAGTCCCACAGCACATGCACAGTTATTACAATTCTTCTCCCTCTACTTCTCCATCAAAGGCTGGATTGCTCACGTGTCCATTGCCTGCTAAAAAGCCTCCAACACCTCAGTTCAAGAAGGACATAGAACTCCTTGAAAGAGTCCAGCGCAGGGCCACCAAGACAGTTAAGGTAGTGAAACACCTTCCTTGTGAAGACAGGCTGAAGGAGCTGTGTCTCTTTAGCCTGGTGAAGAGGAGAATGAGGGGTGACCTTGCTGATGTTTGTAAATATAGAAAGGGTGAGAGTCAGGAGGATGGAGACAGGCTCTTCTCAGTGATGGCCAGTGATAGGACAAGGGGCAACGGGTGCAAGCTGGAGCAGAGGAAGTTCCATGTGAATGTAAGGAGGAACTTTTTTACTGTGAGGGTGACAGAGCCCTGGGACAGGCTGCCCAGAGAGGGTGTGGAGTCTCCTTTTCTGTAGACATTCAAAACCCACCTGGATGTGTTCCTGTGTGATTTAGTCTAGGTGATCCTGCTCTGGCAGGGGAGTTGGACTGGATGATCTTTCGAGGTCCCTTCCAACTCCTAATGTTCTGTGATTCTTATTTCAGCTAAGAAACTTTATTTCTGAGACATCTGTCCTCCTTCCAGAGGAATTTGACTCTGGCTAGTGGAGCTTAGTTCAGGCATACTGATGGACAGACACACAGACAAATGGATGGATATCTTAACTGCATGAGCCTTGTTTTCCCTCAGATGCCAGCCTAAATGCAGCCAGGAGATTAAAGAGTATTTGCAAAAATACAAAGGGATATAGTTGCTTATATTTCTTCCTCAAGAAGTCATTTTTGCAAAAGTCTTTTGAATGGTAAGACCAAGTGATCTCTTTGGTGTCAACCATTTTTGAGCTACTGTGAACTCTCCAGCTAACCTTTTTCTGCTGAGTATATGCATGAGAAGGGGAATGTATATTTTCAAGAAGACGGTTCAGACAATTTTATTAGTAACCTTACATTGTTTACCAAGGAAGGGCTATTTTATTTGGCTTGCAGTTACTTAAATTCTTACTGTATTGGTTGATACCAAATGAAACCATCACATAAACAAAGGCTTCAAATTTTAAGTGTGTGGATTACACTGACTGAGTGAAAAGCTGGTTGTATGTATTGCTTGAAGAGCACCAGAAGTATTTTTCAGTATGGGAAGTCTATTTTCCATAGCTTTATCCATTGAAATATTCCGGGTTTCAAGGGATGAGATTTTCAGGGCTTCATTTGTGAAAGTACTGTAATACTTGGTTGACTGTCATATACATTTGGAGGGCTAAAGGCAGGAGGTAAAGACATCACAGCATATTGTTCAGTTCAACCTTTGTACATTTTTATACAGTAAAAACTATTAGGGAAATAGGCTTTCTTATGAGAAAGCTCACTGCCATGCCATTTCAATTAAGAAAAATTCAGGAGTGATGTAATTTAGTGTATATTTGAGATTATAGGTGTATTGAGATCATTTAAGTTAAGAACATGCTGTCTTGTTTTTTAGCATCTGTTAGATGGCAGCTGGTATCAGCCTAACAACTGGCATTTCTTTTAACATCTGATTTGAACAGACAGCACATGCAGTATTAAGGTGGCTAATATTCAAATTATATTTCTTTTAATATTTTCCTTTTTTAAATTATATTTTCTTCAGTGCCCTTCTATGCATTCTGACTCATGGATCAAGGCATGTGTACTAAGTGTCCTTTAAAGTTTCTAGAGTGCTGTGGCTGCTGCTCAGTGCTCTAAGATTTTCATCTTTTGACTGAATGGCCTTTACACACTCCGTGTTAGACCCACCACAGAGTATGATTCTTCAATGTATTCCATTTATTTGTGCCATCCATATTTTGACTTCAGAAACTCAAATATATTTAGAATAATTTCGGATAATTTGCTCACATGCAAGTGATCCTCATTGAGAAAAGTTTGTTTATTCTTCTAAAAATGCTCAGATCACAGGATGTCAGGAGTTGGAAGGGATCTCAAAATGTATCTAGACCAATCCACCCAACAGAGCAGGACCACCTAGATGAAGTCACACAGGAATACATCCGGGCTGGTTTTGAATGTCTCCAGAGAAGGAAACTCCACAACCTCCATTGCTGGACTCTTTCAAGTAGATGGCAGAAAGGATTTTTTAATAGGAAACACAAAAAGACTTTAGTAGGACGGAGCATCAAGAAGTTCTGATTCAGGGCAGCAACAGTGCAGCTTCTTAGTACCATAGTACACCAGGTTCCCATATATCGCAGAGCCTGGACATGTATCCACTCCATTCTCCCTGTATATTCTCTCAGGGTTAGCACATCCAGCTCCCCTGATGTTGCCAACCACTAAGGTTGCCTAAGGAACCTTTGTGTAATGGACTCCAGGCATCTCAGCTGCACTCCGTACTAGAAGTTTCTTCAGTGCCTTAAAAGTGTGAATGTAAGTTTAATTTCTGAGTAACCTCCAGCAGTCATTCCATAGCCTTGAAAAACCCTGATGCAATTTCAATACTGGTGGGCAGAGGCTCTGGAATTGCCTTCCAATATAAATTATTCTGTGATTCCTGCAGCCACGCAATGGGCTGGGTCATAGAATGGCTGCTGAAAACGAAACTCCCCCTGTCTCCAGCTCTCCTAAGGTTTGATTGCAGCCAGAGAAGTTTTCTAATGTACTGTGAAAGAATTGCTATTTCACTGAAATGAGACTATAACATTTTGGAGTAATTTTCTTGAAAATATTCTAAACCTGGCCCTAACAACCTTTAAAAAATGAAGCTCTAGTGCCACCTTAAATATCATGTTCTATTTTTAACTTTTCTAATAGTTATTTTCTTACTTCAGCATTAATTTCTGTGATTTATATGAAGTCCTGTTTGCCATGTTTTCTTACATTTTTGAAACTCTATTCTATGCACCTTCCTCTTTTTTTGGTGTCTATTGTTAAACCTAATTGCCAGGTTTTTTTTCAAAGCACATTTTCTTTCAGTTATATTGTTGATGATGCTCTGCAGCATAACTATATTTTTCTCCATATGTGGGATCCAAAGCTGGAAGCAATATTTCAGGTGAGATTTCTCATAGAATAAAAGCCATACTGTAAGTTCCATGTTTCAGATACAATGTTTGCTCTGACAAATATTCTTGACTTCTTTTGCAAGTATCCCATATCTGATAGGTCTTTTGGCATGTGCTCCAGCATAACTGACTGAATAATTATTCCTAATTTCCATTTATGGATTTGTTGATTGCTTACAGGATGATACTTAGAACTTTTCTATCAAATTTTATTTAAGGGATCTTCATAAGTTCAGAAATGGCAAGAAGCTACACCAGGGCAGGTTCAGATTAGATGTTAGGAGAAAATTGTTCACTGAAAGAGTTGTCAGGGCCTGGAACAGGCTGCCCAGGCAGGGGGTTGAGTCACCATCCCTGGATGTGTTTAACAGGTAGATGAGGTACTTAGGGATATGGTTTAGCATAGGACAGGAACGGTTGGACTCGATGATCTTAAAGTTCTTTTCCAACATAGCCATTCTGTGATTTATTAGATTGGTGAATACTGACATACTCAGTTTTTATGAATGTTTTTGTATTTCATCATCTAAATAGCCAACCAGAATTTTGAAATGATTATGTATTGGATAGAACCTTGAGTCATCTCATTTGATATGCAGTCTGGGTTTGCGAGTAAATCATTGATAACTGTTCTTGAAATTTACTTTTCCATTTGTCTGTTCAGCTTTTGACGACTTCATTTTGATCATAATTATCAATCTTTACATATGAGAATATTGCATATTGTGGAACTTTGGAATGTCAGTAAAAGTTTGCTTAGAAATACCTTAATTGGCTGAAGCTTCACATTTCCATGCAGCTTCTTAGAATCAACAATTGTTTGTGAAAGTAACTATTATTTACGAACATCAACAACTGCATGTAATTAGCTTTAATAATAAAGTACCACAATAATAATCAAGCAGAAAGCTTAAAATATGACTAAGGCTATTGCTGTAAGTAAACTGTGATCATTAATCATTTAAATTTGTTTTTCATTAGTATAATTTTTATTTATGAACATTTGCTAATTTGTTTATGATTGTGTGCATGCTTCCACCTGTATTTATTTGCAAAGGAACTGAGAAATAAGTCTTATTAGAAGGATGCAAGATGGGGAATGCAAGATGGGGAATGTATTGTCTTTTTAAACAGTAGCTTTTAGATAGAACCATAGAATCATAGAATATGTTAGGCTGGAAGGGATTTTAAAAAGTCATCTAGTCCAAACCCCCTGAAGTAAGCAGGGACATCTTCACTAGGTTGGGTCTCTCAGAGCCCCATCAAGCCTGACCTTGAATATCTCCAGGGATGGGGCCTCCACCACCTCTCTGGGCAACCTGTGCCAGTGATCCACCACCCTCATAGATGACATGCTATGTTATGTGAGTACCCAGCTACACATGAGACGGTTGAGATAGTATAAAAGGCCAAAGTTTTCCTTGGGGAAATAAAAAGTTCATTTGACTATTCACTGAATGAAATGAAATAGTTAATTTGTCATTCAGATTTTTGGTATGAAACAGTTTATATGATATGCAAAGTATTGCTAAAGAAACGTGAAATAAAGGTGTCTAATGAGAAAAATTAGGGGTTTTTTTCCTTAAAGAGCATCTGGTGGTTGTGTATTCTTTGCCTCTAAAGGCCCCCACTGAAACTCATTTGATTCATTTGATTGTGCACATGAAAATGTCTTGAACTGCCAAAGGTGAACAATTGTACTGGAAACTGGAAGTCAACTGTTTCAGTCCTGACTGATTGATGTGTTGGTGACAATAAAGATTCCACTGTTCAAAGTCAGGCTTGAGTGAACAAAGGCATTTAAGAATCTGACTCCTACAGAATCACAACTTTGTTATCACAGTGAGATTTCAGCAAAATGTTTGGTGGCTTGGTTATGTAGATTCTACAAGGTTGGATGTAACTTAAGCAGTCTGTACTTCCATTTACCTGTGCACCTTTTTTTTTCCCAGTCAATTTTTTAATGATGAATCTTCCACTTCTGTCTTTTCTCAGTTGCACTTTGAGCTAAGAATGAAAGGATACATGGGCACACCCTTTTCCACCTGCTTTGCTTTAATTGGCATCTAAAGACTTATCTTAGCAATAGGCAAACCACGGAGTCAAGTTTTTATCGTTTCTCCTCTGACATGAAGATGATTAAGGGCTGGAACATCTCCCGTATGAGGATAGGCTGAGCGAGCTCGGACTGTTTAGTCTGGAGAAAAGAAGACTTGGGGGGACCTAATTAGTATTTATAAATATCTTAGGCATGGGATGCAGGGGAACTTGGCCAGCCCCTTTTCAGTGGTCTGTGGGGACAGGACTAGGGGCAATGGCTGCAAGTTAGAGCATAGAAAGTACTACACCAACATGCGGAAGAACTTTTTCCCAGCGAGGGTGACAGAGCCCTGGGACAGGTAGCCCAGGGGGGTGTGGAGTCTCCTCTGGAGATATTCACGACTCATCTGGACGCCTATCTATGTAATATGAGATAGGGAGCTGCTTTGGCAGGGGCGTTGGACCCGATGATCTCTCGAGGTCCCTTCCAACCGCTACGATTCTGTGAGTCTGTGATTCTGTGACATTTTATTACTAATTTTGATTAGTTTCATGTCCAAGGCTTTGAGTTTGCTACAATGTTCAGTTTGTATATGCACTATGATGGGCGGTTTTATATACTTGTTTATATACGCAGTCAAGAGACAAAGATGAATGATACGAAATTCTATGCTGCTTGTGTCCTTTAGGAGTGGTAATCATAGCATGGAATGCAGCATGTTTTGGGTTGGAAGGACCTCAAAGATCACCTAGTTCCAATCCCCTGCTATGGGCAGGGACACCCTCCACTACTCCAGTCTTCCCAAATCTCCATCCAACGTGGCCTTGACCGCTGCCAGGCATAGGGCTTCCACAGCTGGTCTGGGCACCAGTTCCAGTGCCTCACCACCCTCAGAGTGAAAAATTTCTTTCTAATATCTAATGTAAATCTAGTGTCTTTCACCTTAAAGCTATTTGCCCTTGTCCTGTCACTACATGCCCATCTAAACAGTTCCTCTTCAGCTTTCCTGTAGGGCCCTTTCCTGTACTGGAAGGGTCCGATAAGGTCTCCCTGGAGCCTTCTCTTCAGCTTCTCTGTCAACTTCAGTGAGTTTTGTAGTGTAAGTCGGCTTTAAGCCTGGTTGGCAGCAGAGCTTAAGCTTGACTAGATACACTGAGGGCAAGATTTTAGGTAATGGTTAAATTAAATACTTTGGGTATTTGCTGGCAAGGGAAAACGTGTTTTTGAATTGGTTTGTGCAACTTAGGTGTTTATGTTATGTTTGAGTCTATTTTGCCATACCTATGGAGCAGGCTGGATACTGCACTTAATGCCACTGGCACTGCCAGGTCTTCCTGTGGATTAATTTAAGAGAGTGTGCTAGAGCACCTCCCCTACAAGAGGCTGAGGGAGCTGGGCTTGTTCAGCCTGGAGAAGAGAAGGCTGCGGGGGGACCTCATTGCAGCCTTCTGGTCCCTGAAGGGAGCAGAGAAAGAGGAGGGGAATCAACTTTTTAAAAGGGCAGATAATGGCAGGACAAGGGGGATGGATTTAAGCTAAAGGAGAGAAGGTTTAGATTAGATATTAGGGGGACGTTTTTTACAGAGAGAGTGGTGAGGTGCTGGAACAGGCTGCCCAGAAAAGTAGTGGGTGCCCCATCCCTGGAGGTGTTCGAGTCCAGGTTGGATGTGGCCCTGGGCAGCCTTGTGTAGATCCAGGCCTGGAGGTTGGTGTCCCTGCCTGTGTCAGGGGGGTTGGAGCTCTCTGATCCTTGGGGTCCCTTCCAACCCAGACCATTCTATGATTCTATTTATTGTAGAATAATTTAGGTTGGAAGGAATCTGTTCAGGTCTTGTATTAACACCCTTCCTTGCAACTTGTGTGCATTGCCCCTCTCTGTGTTACTATGTTCCTCCAAGAAAATTCTGGCTCCATCATCTCTATACTCCACCACTGTAATAGCTGGCAATAAAATGTCTCCTTAGGCTTCTTGCTTCTCAAGACTAAACAAACCCTCTTCTCTCTATTTCTTTTTATAAATTATGTGCTCCAGCTCTCTAATCATCTTGGTAACCCTCCAGGGAACTCTATCCTCTATTTCAGTGTCTTGAAGTGGGAAATGAAAACTGGACACAGGATTTAAGAAATGTAGGTATGTAATTTGTTATTAGTTGAGGAATAGCTCTGCATACTCTTTGCACCCAATCTAAGAAGCAGTTGGCTTCAGAATTAATCTGTCGCTGTGTTGAATTTGAAATTGCAAAATGTATTTTCCTCATGAATACATGGATCTGCTTTGATAGCATTTACCCATGATAAAGTATGGAGAATCACCTATTTTATAGTCATTTTATAATGGTATCTGAGACATTAAGCTTTCCATGGAGCTTTTAGCAGTAAAAATTTGTAATATTCCAGGCACCACTATGAGCCAGTTGTAAGTGAATTACAGTTAAATTAGTTTAATGTTACTGTTAATGGCAGCCACTGTTTTAAAACTTCTTTTAAATACTGCCTTTTTATTAGTGTTTTCTCTCATTTACATTCCTTACATTAAAGATGTGATAACAGAATTATTTATCCCCTGTATCTATGAAGTAATCCAAATTATGTATTCTCTATCCTATAGTTTGGTTTATGGAAATGGTTCTTTTGTGCTGGCATCCTGGGTCTGATTTTTTAGCAGCAATGTTTTTCTAACGGGGTGTTCTGTTGCCTTCAATTTTACAAATAGGTGTTTTTCTTTAATGGTGTTTATGGTTTTCAGCCTCTTTGGTGTTTGTGAATTCTTCATTTGTTGTCCTTTTAGGATACAAAAGCTATTGAAGAGATTTTTGAGGGCATAATGAGAATTATTAATAAAAAAAATTAAATTATAAGAATGCTAATACAATGTTTTGATATTCCTCTTCTATCTTCTCCATGGAGTCTTGAGCCTCAATTCCTAATTGTTTGAGCTCATTTGAATCTGAAGTTTGAAGACTTTTAAATCTGCTGGAGAGCCTGTAAAGTTTTGCCATGTGATACAAATTAGCTATCTGCAGTACTTGTTAATTTTCTTTTAAATGACACAGATGAGAATATACTTTTCAGTTCAGATTATGAGTCTCTCTTTCCAGAGTTTTGCAGGAAAAGGACTGATCACATTTAGGAGCTGTTTACAAAAGCTTGGATATGCTTGTATCTTTTAAATCTGTTATTGAGGAAGATCGTTCCAGTACTTCTGGAATTACTTTTGGAGTTGTTGGCTGAAACCTCAATCAATCATACTATGACCTTAATTATGCTGGGACAGCATTTCACCTATGGTTGTTTCATCTGAAGATTTAAAAGTTAGAAAAGAGTGCTTTCAAATCTCAGAGGATCCTGCCTCTCTCTTGAATTTCGCTTCTGTGTGATGCTCCTGTTCTGAGAAAGCAAAAGTCGAGCTGTAAAGATGATAGAAGTTTTGCCAGAGGAGTTCCAGTGTAACTACACATTAGTTCATACGCTCTCCATTGTGGTTGCTCCATTTCTTCCTCTCAACCTACCTGAGATAGGAGCTTGTGGTACAAAATTGTTCCAAAAGCCAGTGAACGCATCTGAGGCCAAATACAAGGTGATTGGTAATCATAGAATCATAGGGGTTGGAAGGGACCTCAAGAGATCATTGGGTCCAACCCCCTGCCAAAGCAGGCTCCCTAGGACAGGTTGCACAGGTCGACATCCAGACGGGTCTTGAATATCTCCAGAGAAGGAGACTCCACACCCCCCTAGGCAGCCTGTCCCAGGGCTCTGTCACCCTCACTGGGAAAAAGTTCTTCCGCATGTTGGTGTGGAACTTACTGTGCTCCAATTTGCAGCCATTGCCCCTTGTCCTGTCCCCACAGACCACTGAAAAGGGGCCGGCCATTTCCTCCTGCATCCCATGCTTAAGATATTTATAGACATTAATAAGGTCCCCCCTTAGTCTTCTTTTCTCTAGACTGAACAGTCCCAGCTCACTCAGACTTTCCTCATAGGGGAGATGCTCCAGGCCTTTGATCATCTTTGTAGCTCTTCTCTGGACTCTCTCCAGGAGATCCTGTCTGTTTTATACCAGGGAGCCCAGAACTGGACACAGTACTCCAGGTGGGGCCTGACCAGGGCAGAGCAGAGGGGGAGGATCACCTCCTTAGATCTGCTGGCCACGCTCCTGCTGATGCACCCCAGGATCCCATTGGCTCTCTCAGCCCCCAGTGCACACTGCTGGCTCATGGCCAACCTGTCATCAACCGGGACCCCCATGTCCTTCTCCATAGAGCTCTTCTCCAGCAGGTCACCCTCAGCCTGTACTGATACAAGCAGTTATTCCTTCCCAGGTGCAAGACTCTACACTTGCTTTTGTTGAATCTCATCTGGTTTCTCCCTGCCCAGCTCTCCAGCCTGGCCAGGTCTCGCTGAAAATGTTTGCATGTGCTTCAACATGCTTTTACACACTGCCTTTTTGAAGTCAGGTAATCAGAAAAAAAGACATCCAGACAGGAACAGCTCTTCCTGTTACACATACATATTATCTTGCTTGATGAAATATATTATTAATTTAATGTGTGAATGGAAAATACTATCTTGGTGTTACATTGAGTGTTGCTCAAGCTTGCTTAAACTGCTTTGAAGCCATTTAAAAATAGTGATTCTGCTTTTTCCAACAGTTTATTTCTCTGCTCAACTGTCCTTGGGGTAAGAAAAAATTCTTAATATTTTCTTGTTTCAGTCTGAGCTTGTTTCTGAGCTCATACAGTAGTGAGTAGAAAGAGAAGCTTGCAGGTTACATGCCTGTACGATTCTGGTATGATGTTTGCCCTCGATAACAACACCGTCACTGTCTAACATCTAACATCCCTGTACCTCCAGAGAACTGGCACTGAGCAAGCTATCCTAGCCCACATTTGCTCTGATTTTTCATTGCCCTATTAAATTTTATCCTTTCTTGTTTTCAGATTGCTCTTAATTTTTCATTTCGAATTCTGATCCTGCACCACATAGTTACAGGCTCTGCATTTTTACAGCTTTCAGATTTTTTTCCCCTTGTGTTTTACTATGGTTCAGGTACCTTTGCATCTTCATATTTAATACTCCTAAGTGGAAATACATTTTTATATTCTGACGGTATCAACTGGTCTAATTATTACTGTTAGCAAATTCATGGGTTAATAAATCAAATATGTGACATTAACCTTTACTGAATCTCTAACTTGCAGTTTTGATTTGCAATAATAAAAGCTGTATGTATTACATGTTCTTTATTCTCTCTGAAACAAAATTTTCCTTAATTCCAATTTACCCTTCCTTGAAGCGTGAAGGGGAAGCAAGTGTGGAAGGCGTTCTTAATCAACTAGTACTGGAGCATCTACAGTTGGCTCCTCTCCAGTGGGGTGAGTAATGTCAAAATCTATTGATGATCTTTTTAGAGGATGTACTGGCTTGTAATTCTGAGCAGCATGAGAATGATAATCTTTTCATTTATTGATAATCTGTGATACAGAAGAATTTGCTAGGAATTTTATTTTCCTTAGATATTTCACTGAAGATAAATGTAAAAATGATAGAGTTTAAGTATCACAGTTCATTGATAGTAAATACAGAATTGCAGAATCGTTTAGGTTGGAATAGATCTTTAAGATCCTCAAATCCAACTGTTAAATATAAAACCTGAGTGTATACTTTTTCCTGTAATTCACAACCCTAGAGGTGCATCATATGAGAGTTGGCTGCTACTTAATTTTCCCTTTGCCTGACAGTGTGTTTTTAAAGTACTTTCTCTAAAATATTTGCATATGGAGTTGTAATTTACTTTGTGGTATATTTATTATCATGATCTAGACATTTCCATGACTAACATATTAGACACAGAAAAAGTTGTTTCTCCTTGTAGTGAGGAAGAGTAACTTTTCCTGACTTTTGTATTTTGATGGATATTTCAACATTGAAATATTGAGTTGATTTAATTTTGAAGTGTTGTAATAATGTGACTTTCGTATGAGGTTCTTAACAGGGCTTGTTCAGAGCCTTTGGAACATGGGATGTTATATACCAACACTTCTATGTCGGTTAAAAGTTTCAGGAAAAAGTCCCCAGTTCTTAAGAAAACTGTTTTCAAAGCTTTAGCTTTTAAAGTGAATTTAGCTCTATACTCCTTATTTTAATTAACTGGTTGACTTAGAGAGGACAACAATCCATGACTTTTGTCTGTGTTAACTATTAAAACTCATACAACCCCAAACTCTAGTATTTGTACACCTTTAATTGCTTGTGGATTTTTTTCAAGTTATGTGGACCATCCTCAACTCATAAGTTAAAACTTTTAAGCCCTTTGTTTACAGATGAGAAGATTAAAACTGGTAATGGTTTAAGATTGTTTATTGTAACCATGAGTTGTATGAAATCATGATTATCTGGCCTCTGTTCTTAGAGTATTCAAGGGTTTGGTAGCACTCTCTTGTATGACTGGCTTTGGCTATAATTGCAATTTAAAATTAATGGCTTTGTGTTCAGTGTGTGTTATGAGGTCAGACAGGTCATTTGAGAGTCATCCCAGTTCTGCTGAGTGCCATTGACCTTCAACCAGTTTGTGACCTGGGCTCTGTCTTTGTAAATCTTCCTTTGGCTCTTTTGCATGGGTGATCGCATTAAGGGTGAAAACTGTAGGGTTTTTTCTTTTCCCTATGTTCTTGGTTTTCTTAAGTAAGAGAGTCTTTTAGAATCACAGGATTGTATCTGGCATTCCTGCTTAACTGGTGATATTCATAGGTACGTTGATGCACAGGTTGGAAAACATGAACTGATTTACCATAAAATTGGCTTGCCTGTGGAGTTGGTAACTTCTCAGGTTGTTGCTTAAGTCAGTTAAAGAATCCTGTTTACTTTGTTCTTCAGAATATATGAACACCAGACAAATCTCTGTAACATTCCCTGCCTCATATCTGCAAAATCATTTGAAGCACAATCTTTTGGCTGCTTATGTCCGACACGTTAATTTTCTGCATTAAATAAAACAAGGAAAGAGAGATCTTACGGGATATCTATTACTTGATTTGCTACAAGTTCTGTATGATATTTCCTTTTGGAATGTTCTGGTGGCAGAAAATACTGGTTGTACAGAAGTCTGGTTTTATGTCTGATATTTTCTGAATGTGAAATTACTATTGCATATATTATCTGTTTGGTCTAACACAAAAAATCTGTCCATGTAGAAGCTGTAGTCATCACAAGGAAAGCTACTGTGGTCCCTCACAAAGTCTATCGTGGCAATATAGGCTAAGTTTGGTTTTATTTATATGTAGGATGGAGGAGGAGGAGGAATTAAAAGATTATATTTTTCAGTTTGGTAGGGAGATAGGAGTAATAAAGAGTGGTGGGGATGTCTGGACAATCAAGAGTGAGTGTGTGTTTGTACATGGATGCATTTAGACAATGTGACATACTGTCTCTGAGTCTAAATTGTATTTCGGTGCCAAAATATATTCCCTGTTCAAGGTTTATGGGTGGGGTAACTGCTAAGTGTTTCAAATTGTCTAAAACGTAATGCAAGTTGTTTTCCCTGTGGTTTTTTATCTTGATATTTTGAAGTGATTTACCTTAACTATCACATAAGAATCAGTTCTTTTAGTGGTAGTGATCTGGAATGAGTACCAATAATGAGATAAACTTAAGTAAGCTATCTTAAGAATTCTTTGACCATTAACATTTCGACTATAAGACAACTATAAACTTAATATAGATAATTAATAAGGCAACAATCTACAGACTGTCTTTTCTTGTTGTGCTTCATGTGATATTTTGATGTAATTGAAAAGAAGGTACTTTAAAAATACTGTCATATGTTTCTGTCAGATTTTTTCCTCTCAAGGCTTTTCACAGCCTTGCGGTGCTTTGAATTTTGCTTTTCTAAGAATAACTTTTTTTAAAAAATGAGAATCCTTTAATATTTGCCATCATATAATCTTTGCATATATTGGCTGAAATTTTTGCCTTAGAGTTATGCAGTAAAATTAATTCTATGATTATTCAAGGCTTTTGCTATATTGATGGTTACATTGAATGGTTTACTTTATTATAAGTGCTCATGTTGAAACATGAATGAATATTTAACATGATTTTGATTAAAAAAATGACTGGCTTTTGTTCAAATTTATAAAAGCTGGACTTAAAATTTCCTTTTAAATTTGGCATATTTAATTCATATTACAGTTAATATTACATTTCTAAAATTATAAAAGCATATTGAGATAATTTTTCATGTAAAATTGACAATCCTGTCTCTCTTCATTAAATGCAAGACAAAGAGTAGAATTAAAAGTTAGTGCATTGAAGTTTTGGTCTGAGGGTAGGAAGTCATCTCTGAAGGTTGTCAGAGGAAAAGAACTAGCTCTTAGTGAACAGTGTTGGTTGTGATTTCATATAATTAAATGACTAGGGAAGGGAAAAGTATTTAAAACACGAGGAATCATAAAAAAGAAAATATGTCAAAGGCTAGAGTAAGAGTTCTTAATATGTTGTTAAAATTGATTTTAAGATTTAGGACATCCCTGTAAAATGAAGTTGTCTATTAGGCAGCTTAGTAAATCACATGTAATTGAAAAACATAATCTTGCTCAACACCACCGAGTTCAATGTTCTCTAAAATTTATGACATATTTTCTTTTTACTGCTGGGCAACAAACCAAATGCAGGAATAGATGTAGTTTTAAGGTGAATATATTAATATCATCAAATCAAGGAAACATAGCCTGCAAAATTTAATGAGGAGAACTAAGACTCTTCAAAGGCATATGTCGTGCAAGTTCCGTGGTTAGATTTGAAAATTATCAGATGGAGGCATTTGTACTTGCTGGCTGTGTGATATTTTTTCAATCTTTATTTGATTTATGTTGCTAAATTTTGCAAGCAAGCAAAATTCTGAGACCAAACGCTTCTCAGGTTGATGGTACGTTTCTGCATGTCATAGCAAAATTATCACAGGTACAAATGCTATGCAAAAACATACTTTTACTGAACTTAAAATAGACTGAGTTGGAAATACACCCCTGATGGAACCTGGAATAGGTTGGGCGCAGGATTTTCCTATATTCAAATGAGAAGTACATCTTAAGCGAGAGGTTCCCAACACTGTGCATGCTGCACAACAGAAACATATTAGAAATTCTCCTACACAGAAATAAACTTAACTTCCTTCACTGCCTGCAACCACAAGATAGACAACTTTTCCTGATAGTGATCATACATATGAATGATAGCTTATTAGAGAAATTTAAGAATTTAGACAGACTAAATGTGCTAAACGTTTTAATATATCACACCAAAACCTAGGTTTTCACAGAATCACAAGGTCAGAAAAGACCTTTAAGCTCATCAAGTCCAACTGTTCCTGTCCTATGCTAAACCATATCCCTAAGTACCTGTTCTACCCATCTGTTAGATACATCCAGGGAAGGTGACTCACCCCCCTCCCTGGGCAGCCTGTTCCAGGCCCTCACAACTCTTTCAGTAAAAAATTTTTTCCTAACATCTAATCTGACCCTGCCCTGGCACAGCTTTGTGCTATTTCCCCTTGTCCTATCTCCTGTCACCTGGCTGAAGAGACCATCACCCACCTCTCTACATCCTCTCTTCAGGTAATTGTAGGTGGTGATAAGGTCTCCTCTCAGGCTCTCCTTCTCCAGGCGAAACATCCCCAGCTCCCTCAGCTGCTCCTCATATGATTTGCCTCTTTCTCTTTAAAATAACTGGAAACCAATTATTATACATGAATTCCAAGTACGGCAGTAATACTCTTAGAGCCATACACTGGTGCTGCAATGGGCAAAGTCCAGAAAAAGCTTTTTGTTTTCAGACAATTTTGGTGGGTTGACTCTGGCTGGGCACAGGTGGCCCATCAAAGCTACTCCTTCCTCCTCAGGGGGGCACACCCTTCTCCTGCTCCAGCACAGTGTCCCTCCCATGGGAGACTGTTTTCCACCAACTTCTCCAACGTGGGTCCTTATAATGAGCTGCAGTTCTTTATGAACTGCTCCAGTGTGGGTCTTTTCCATGGGGTGCAGGCCTTCAGAAGCAAATTGGTCCAGCGTGGGTCCCTCACAGGGTCACAAGTCCTGCCAGCAAACCTGCTCTGTTGTGGGCTCCTCTCTCCATGGGAGAGGTCCTGGCAGGAGCCTGGTCCAGCATGGGCTTCCCACAGGAAAGGTGACATCCTCCTTCGGGTGCATCCACTTGCTCCAGCATGGTGTCCTCTAAGGGCTGCAGGTGGATATCTGCTCCATTGTTAACCTCCATGGGCTGCAGGGGAATGTCTGCTCCCACAGCTGGAGCACCTTCTCCCCTTCTTTCTGCTCTGACCTGCATGTCTGCAGAGTTATTCCTCTCGCATCTCATTCCTCCCTCTGGCTGAAGATTGCTGATGTTTTGTTTCTGGGTTTTTTCTTACCCTTTTTAACCATATTATCCCAGAGGCACTACCACTGTCACCAATGAGGTTGGCCTTGGCCAGGGACAGGTCTTGGAGCCAGCTAACATAGACTACCTCAGACATGGGGGAAACTTCTAGCAGCTTCTCACGGAAGTCACACTCTGGCTACCCTGCTGCAAACCTTGCCGTGCAAATCCAGTGCAATCATTCACTCATTCCATTAATTCTTCACTTCTTTCTTCATAATAAATTTAAAGACAGTTTAGAACCATGATTAATTAATCATTAATTAATCATGGTTACCTTTTCACAGAGCAGTATGTTTCACTTGACTGAGGAAAAGCTAACAACAGTGTTGCTAAATTATCTTCAGATCACAATTAAGAAAAGCAATGCTTAATAACCAAACTTTGTAATTTTTCAGCTATAGACAGAGAATGCTACATATTTTGTTGGGGGCTCAAAATAAATTGTGTGTCTACTTGAATCGGGTGTCGTCTTGTGGTTGGAAAAACTTCAAAATCTGAAACTGGAGTAGTACTTGGCATCAATAGGAGAGGTAGATTTAAAAGTATTTTGAAGCGTGTTTTGAACATACAGTTCATGACAGCTTGTTTGGAAGTTCTCTCAGGATAAGTTTCACAAAACATCTTATGGAAGCATTACTTTTAAAATAAATTATTTTAATAATTTACTGTAGTTTTTAGAGAGCAGCAAATCAGAATCAATTTTCACAGCTTATATATTTCATGGATCTTAAAATTAATTACTGAAACTAGTCACCCATTTTATTTTGCATTTTCCAGTCTAACCTTAGACCATAATTAAATCTTTCTTTACACAGTTTATTTGATTAACTTTTAGGGATTGCAGCAGTGTCAAATCACTGCATCCAGACTATAGAGGAAAATATTTTGAAGTATCTGTCAGTGAGCAGATGAGGAAATGATACATCTCTAAGCCTGTGTTTTGGATGCTGTCTTGATACCCTGACATCTTGTTGTCCCCTAGAACCTAGTTGAAAAGAGCCAGATCGTTGTAGGCAGGATCATTTTTAACAGTTTTGCCTTAGAAGAAGCAATCATACATTATTACTCTTCCCCATATTTGAAATTTCAAGGCTGGCTTGGATGTTTGTTCAAAAAATAGCTTTAATGGGCAACTGTAAGGAAAGTAGTTTTGCCTTCTCTTTGAATAAGCAAAGCAAAAAAATAGAGCCTCCACAGGAACATGTAGATGATAGAATCATTTTGGCTGGAAAAAACCTTTAAACATCATAAAGTCCAACCATTAACTGCCAAGTCCACCACTAAACCATGTCCCTAAGCATCACATCTATGAGCGTTTGAAATACCTTCAGGGACTGTGACTCAGCCACTTCCCTGGGCAGCCTGTTCCAATGACTGACAACCCTTTTGATGAAGAAGTTTTTCCTGATATATAATCTAAACTTCCTCTGGCACAATTTGAGGCCATTTCCTTGGTTGAGGCCATTTCCTTCGCTTGCTACTTGGGCGAAGAGACCAACAGCCACCTGGCTACAACTTCCTTTCAGGTAGTTGTAGAGAACAATCAGGTCTCTTCTCAGCTTCCTTTGCTCCAGACTAAACAACCCCAGTTCCATCAGCTGCTTTTTGAAAGCCTTGTGCTCTATATCTCCTTCACCAGCTTCATTACCCTTCTCTGGACCTGCTGCCGCACCTCAATGTCTGTCTTGTAGTGAGGGGCCCAAAACTTAACACAGTACGTGAGGTGTGGCCTCACCGGTGCCAAGTTCAGGGGGACAATCACTTCCTTAGCCTGCTGGCCACACTGTTTCGGATACAGGCCAGGATGCTGTTGGCCTTCTTGGCTACCTGGGCACACTGCTGGCTGATATTCAGCCAGTTCCAACCAATATGGTCCTTTTCCTCTGGTATAAGGTAGAAGCTTGGAAATATGGAGAGATCAGCAGGGTATACGATCTATCTTTCAAAAAATTATGAATGTTATTGTGTTCAATTAACAAACTAAAATACTCTTTAATGATTTTTTTTTTTTTAGAGTTATGGTAGAGTAACTATTATCATTAGAAAGATGGAAACAATGGTGTTGGCTAGAAGATCTCAAGTGTAAACTGTCTGTAAGGTAGAGAATCGCAGTCTGATTCATAGGAAGACCAAAATGTAGAAACAGTCTGGTGGTAAATGAATTTTACTAGGTAACTCAACTTCCTCATCCATTTAGAAAAATCTTTCAGCTTTTCATTTTTATTTTTAAGATGGAAGAGAGGTGGGAACACTTTAATATCTTAACAGCTTGTGTGCGGGTTGTTTTGGAGGTTATTTTGGCAATGTCAAACAAGCAGCATGCTTCAGTTACTGGGAAGTGTTAAGGGACTGGGGTAGTACGTTGAAAAAACAGACCAACTTGATAAAACTAGGGCATCTGGCACACAAATAATGTTCTTGCATGTCAAAACATGCTATTGTGTGATATGTTTTGAATCAGCTGTTGTTTCTAATTCCTACTGAAGCCTTGATTACTCTAAACTGAGTAGAAAAACTTAGAGAGAAAGGGTTTCAGATATAACTGGACCAGTAGTGATTTCAAAGAAAAGATGCTAAGAATAAAGAGAACACTCTAAAGTGAAAAATACATTAGCAAAACCTCTTACATAAAGGATAACTTGAGACAGGTGGGATGGACTGCTATTGTTTACTTCATCTCAGCTTTCTCACAGAACTGATAGGTGAATGTGCATGTCCAGCATCTCTAACAAAGCAGTGAGAAGAAACAGGAGGAAAAATGGTGTAGTAAATACTAATGGAGCTGTCTGAGTATTGGTCTAGGACCAGTTTCACCAATGTGAATCATCAGTGAAAAAGAAAGCAGGTATGAGAAAGAGGGAGGAGGAAACTGATAAAACACACTGACAGCTCAAAGATAAGCACCACCATCTCTCCAAAAAGAGACCAGGCTACTACACAGAATCACAGAGTGTTTTGGGTCAGAAATGACCTTCAGAGATGATCTAGTCCAACACCCTCCACTAGCCCAGGTTGCCCAAAGCCCCATCTAAACTGGCCTTGAACACTGCCAGGGAGGGAGCATCCACAGCTTCTCTGGGCAACCTGTTCAAGTGTCTCACCACTAGCTTCATAATATCTAACTTAAATCTACCCTCTTTCAGTTTAAATCCATTTTCCCTCATCCTATAACTACAAGCCTTAGTAAATGTCTCTCTCTGTCTTATAATTTTCTGATCATCTCAAATCCTGAAGTACCATAAATGAAATGGCTGAAATGAGGCCAGAAATGTAGTCCAAAAAAGAAGGTTATCCATTCTGAGAGCAGTAACACAGAAGTCTGCTAGAAGTTTAGCTGTCTGAAGGGATCTGAAAGGATTTGATTAGGTTTTACTCTAAGCTACCAGTGTAATTCAGCTATGGAAAAAGGTGTATGTGACATTTGTAGAAGCCTCTAATGAAACCTCACATGGGAAGGTTCTTCTCTAGGAGCAGCTCAATTCAAACCAGAATAGGAATAAGTAAAGTTTTGGAGGTGATCAAGGAATGAAGACTTACTGTTGGGTTTATGCCACAGAGGTGCTACACTGACTAAAATTAGATCAGTTCTCAAAAATGGGGTAAATCTGGCAAGTAATTTCTGTATACAGTAGTTAGATACCTAATACAGTCTTGCTTTGAGTTGCTACTCCGAGACACATTAATTTAGCAAACTCAAGAGTTGACTGATCTTCAGGAATCCATCAGGTGACCGGGTCTCAAGGAGGCACAGTCTGCTGCACAAGTTGCAGCAGAATTACTGACAGAAAGTACGAAATAGGGATGTTTAATTGGATGCAAGCAGGAGAAAAAGAAAAAGGATATTAACTCATTCAAGCTTGATTAAGGCACATGTGCCTAATACGTTTTGTTATATGGAGTGAGTGACTTTGTTTTCAATATTTCATTTACAAAACCATTGTTTTGGGTTTTCTTTTTACAAAAAAAAAAAATTATGCATAGTTTACTTCTTTATAGGAATATTGCTCCTGACATTTCAGTTAAGCCATAACAGGTGAATGAAGAACACCATAATGATGATAAATTGTTAAGTAGTTAAGCAACATACTTAATTTTCTAGGTATTGTTAGAAGTAAATTGAATAATAGATTAATTGAACATCCAAATTACAAAATGAAAAGCTATCGAAATAATTAGGAAAATGGGTTACACTTTGGCGAAGTGGTGTGAAGATAATTGTAAGGAAGAAGATTGAAAAGACAAAAAAAGCTGTCTTGTAAAGAACTTGGTGAAAAGTATCACTGAATCTGCAGAGAAATAGATTTGTGTTACTTTGATGGACACAGAAGATACTGTTTGAATAAAAATTTAGAAAAATGTGATTCAGCCTGTGAACAATTAAAAAAAAAAGAGGAAAAAAGATCAGAAGATGTATGTATTAACAAGAGAGGCAAGGAAGATGCTTTGATCAGGCAGGATTTTAATTACCCAGCAATTAAACGAATTGTACAGTTAAGTGTGTAGAGAATGTGAAATGGAAAATATGTTAATTGTAGTGGAGGAATATTTTGAATAGCCTATGTAGGACAGGTTCAATGTGTAATTGGCTTTGGGCAGTAAGCAAGAGAGGAGCCCTTATTCCAAAATGCATACACTGAGCTTTCCTTATCTGGCTTCTGACATTTTTCAGCTTTTGTCTTATTTCATGTGAAAAAACAACGTATATGCTTGGAAGTGAATGCCAAGAATGGTGTAAATGAAAGCAGTCTTTTCACTGACTAGATTGTACTTTGGCTCAAAAGCTTTTCTGCTAAGAAAGAAAAGAAAGTGCCATTAGACTGGACTATTACGTCTTCTCGGTAGGAGTGCAAAGATACTCTGTGGTAGTTTAAAATTAACCCAGATAAAAGTTTTCTTTTTATTTCTGAATTGTACTGAAAGCAAAATTCTCCAGGTATTTGCATGTGTTCCCACCCTTACCACCATCTATTTTGACTCATGGGGTAAGGCCAGTGTGACCTATTATCAGTAAAAGTTCCCCAGCAAACAGACATTTGGATAAGAGGGAAGTTGGTTTAATTTTCAGTGCTCGTTCTAGAGCAGTCCTTTATTTCATCAAGGAAGCAGAAGTGAATTAACGACTGTAAAGAACATAAATCCACCTCAATAAGCCATGTAATACTGAAATTAATAGCTTCCAACTGTCAAAACCTCAACACTACAAGCACAGACCAGAACAGACAGATTTGTTTGAGGAAATATATGCTTTACCGAAGTCCTCTCTTTCATGTTCTCTCCTTCTCTCCTTTTCAGTCTCTCTCTCAATGTTGGCAGCTATCTCTTTTTTAGCATGACAAATGGTTTTTTTTGCTATCTTTTCTCCATTTTTGTGATTTTTTTTTCCCTTTGCCTGATCCATCTACCCATTGTCTCTTTGGTAAAACAATGTCAGAACTTGACTTCATGTTACTTTTGGTTTAATTTTGTATCCCAGACCTTTGTATGAAGCAGTTATAAAACGTTTTTTGAAAAGAAAGGGTGTACAGTTTTAGGCCAGAAAGAACTTAATTTCATTTGACTTAAATCGTTCATTGACTTAATTTTACACAGGAAGCCAGTCAGAAAGAAAATCGTTCCTGAGCTGTGATTCTGTGTGCTCACTGATACTGTATACTCAGTGGTCAACTTAGACTTTTAATTTTAGTATCTGTTTCCTTCTTAAACAGAAATTCAGGCTTATTTTAATAACTTTTCTGATTACCTATGGATACATTAGAAAAAGTTACAGAGAAAGGGCTGGGGTTTTTTTGCATCTTAGGATATAAAAGAGGAGCTGAGCCAATGTTTTGTTCCTTTGGACAAAAGGACATCATAGATACTCAAGTTGTTTTCTGTTGCTTATTATGTTTTGTATAGTGTCATATAAAGTTGTGGCTCAATCATATCAGACATGTACAAAGCTGTTACAGAACTCTTATATCAAGGGCAGACACAGGAGATGAAATAAGGAAGAATCTTAATTAAAAATGTTTGTAGTCTATAGAAAGGGTAAAATGTCTTGACAGTGTCTGGAATTACAGAGCGAAATAATTGGTTGCCTCATGTGAAAACTTCAGGAAAGTAAAAAAGGCAGCAGCAGCAGCAATCCTCAATAATTAAAAGAAATGTTAAGGGATAATTACATTTCTGTGCTTTGATAAACAGTCAGCTGTCAGTTATCTGGGTGACTGATGGGGTTGGGTTGTTGAAGCTAAGGGAGAAGCCCAGGTATTACAAGTATTGAAGACCATAATTAGGAACTTCAGAACACAGTCCTGGTTGGAAGTTTTCCAACATCAGTCCCAGCTGTGAGAGCATTTGGTATATTTGTTTTAGTGGGATGTAAAGGCTCAGAGTTGTTTTTATGCTGCACCCAAGCTCTAGACTCCATCTGGAGCACTGCTGAGTGTGGGGATCAGCAGCTCAGATCGTGTAGGGCTTCATGGCTTGGACTTAGATGTATACATAGGGTAAAACATGACTTTGTACTTATACGTTAGGGTACAGGGTTTCAGAGCCCTTGTTTGAAATGAAATGCATTTGTAGCTTGTTCCTTCTGCCCAGAAATTTAGGTCCCTATATAACCCCACTCGAAATGGGAGCTGACCCTGTAGGGCCAAGTTCCACAATGTCTGTCTACTGGGTTCTTTCATGGCATTTAACTCCCAATAACTGCATCACCTCTTGCATTGTTATCAATTTTTCCCATATGCTTCACCTCCAGAAAGAAAGCGTGCAGGTTTCTCTCACCAACGCAATCGGCAAATAGTGTTAGTGAAACAAAGGAAATGGAAAATGAGAGAACTGTAATCTGTTTTGAGGTTAAGATCAGTGAACACCTGTCAATTGGAGTGAACATCCTGAACTTTGCCTGTTGAAGAGGCAAAACGACCTCTTCTCGTTTCCTAGCGACTATAATTTTCTATAACTTGCTGAAGCAACCAGTGAGTTTCTGAACATCTGTTCCTAATGAAGATATTAATCAGCAATGCGCTCTCTATTTGCTGTTTATGAACCACTTTTGTTAAACAGTTAGGCTGTATTTGAAGTAAATTATTTCTTTTTATGGGACTTAATAGATAGTTATTTGTATTGTCTGCATAATGTTTTAAATTAATCTTGTAACATGAAGTATACATCTTTATGTTATTTAATTCAGAAGTAGATTGCAGAAGGTGTCTCAATATAATTTTCTTTCAAGAGCCTTTTGTAAACTTATTGAGCTCAGCCTGCAAACCTTGCTGCGAATTGGAATTTCAAGATTAAATTTATTTGTGACTCATTTCCAGCCCTTTTGTTCTCATGTCAATATTGTTCTTTAGTTTAAATAGCTTTTCTCAGTCTTTGATGTTTGTCTTTTTTTTTGCTCTTTCTTTTGTGCATTTTTAGACAGCAGTCAGGATACATCTCCTAGTCTCCTTGACAGCATAGGGATTTTTTTTTATTGCCCACCCCACAATTGCCTCAGTAGCCTGTATCTGTGTCTGTTGTAAAGTGTTTTGGGCTTTTTTGTTGTTTTCTTAGATCTGGATGACAAGCTTAGATCTTCAGTAGCATTATTCCTGATGTAGATCCTTAATGATCTCTACCTTAATAGAGTAAATCTGTGCTTTCATTTTCAACGCAATCTATCTTCCTTTATTAAACAACAAAGTTATAGCGAATATTTAGTATTTCACAGAACATGATAGAGACTATCGAAAGAAAAATTGATTCTCTAACAAACATTAGTTCGAAATTGTCAATGATGGAATAAATCCAGCTTACTAAACCTGGCTCACTTCAAATTTTATGTATTAAGACCATGTGAATTCTGTTGTTATCTGGCTAAAACACAGTGGTTAGCAAGTTGCTGCTGGCTCTGTAGCACAGCATGATCTTGAATGCTTAAGGTGGATAATAATGTAATCAGTTTGAGTAAATACAAAATAAAGAAATGAAACTTTCCTAAGTTAATTTTGATTGCATTTCAATTTTCAGCTGCTCAACACCATGACCAATGGTGTAGTAAAGCAGCATCCGGCCTTGTTTCTGTCGCATCAATGTCCTGTTGTATGGAAGCATCTATAATATTTCAAATGGAGAACCGTTTCTCTCTTGATGTGAAATTCCTGCATTATTAGGTGTTTTCATCACCTACAGTCTGTCTTAGCAAATGGAAAGGGAGATGCTCAACATGACTTTGGGAGTCATTTCTCTGAACAGCTGGAATGACATCGCATTTGCGAGGTCTCTGCTGTTCCCCTGGCTGTGCTGATAATGTTGCAGGAGAAGGTATTTTCTGAAGAAAAGGCTCCTTCCTGCTGTCATTTGCCCTGATGCTGAGAAAACCATCCATTTGTGGCTGTGAACACTGCATCTCAGTAGCTGTCTAGTAAGAACTGGATTGATGCCTGTAGCTCGATCACTAAATGGTCAGATATATAGCAGCTTTTTTCCTGTTCTCTAGGCTTGTATTCCGAGTCACAACGTGATGTTTCTCTATCCAGGTAACTTGTATTGTCCTTGTGAATGTAGAATCAAGTACATATTTCTTCTAGTTACAGATGAATTTAACGATTCGGTTAGTTTTCATTACACAATAGTGGTGGGGCTTGCCACATGCACAGGTAAAAGCTCGGGAATCAAAATGTATGTGGTATCCATGCCCAGGTGCCTCTGTGAAGAGGAATCCCGCCAAGGAGGGAGCAGCAGCACAGGGACCCCGAGGCCGCAGCAGGAGGAGGGGGGTGGGAGGTGCTGCAGGCCTGGAGCAGGGACCCCCTGCAGCCGAGCAGAGACCCGCCCTGCAGCCTGGGGAGGGCCCCACTCCGCAGCAGAGGGGTGTTTCCTGCAGGAGCTGCGGCTCTGGAGAGCCTGGGCGGGAGCAGGGTGTCCCTGAAGGGCTGCAGCCCGGGGAAGGGCTTGTGCCGCAGCAGAGAGATGGGGGTTAATGGAGATTCTGTCATGGACCCACCGCAACCCCCATCCCCAGCCCTGAACCCATTGTGGGGGAAAGGACTCAGGAGGGGGGGGTGAGGGTGAGAATGGGGCAGGAAGGTGTTATGAATTTTGATGTGGTTTCTTACCATCTAATTCTAATTTAATTGTCAGTAAGATTAATTTTCCTCAAGTTGAGTCTGTTCTGCCTCTGAAAGTGACTTGTAAGTGATCTCCTTGTCTTTATCTTGTCCCATTGAGTTTTTAAATCCTTTTCCCCTGTCCTGTTGTGCAGCCTGGAGTAAGCAAGCAGCTGGGGTGAACATCTGACAGCTGACCAAAAACAACCCACCACAGATTGTTATTTCAGTATCTGGGTACTTGCTTTGAATTACTGGGGTTTGGGGAGGTTTTGTAGTGCAGTCCATGCACTTCCTTGGAGCCAGTAATACTCAGAAACATCTGCAAAAGCAATAGACACTTCACAAAGGTAAAACATGTTCTAGAATGACACAAGGCAAGGAATGAAAATGAGACAATACAGGATTGTTTGCTTGTGAGAAACTATTGGCTTTCTAGCTGTCACAGTACATAGTTTTGGTACAGGAGGACCCGTTCAGGGAGCTGTGTGTATTTCAGTCAAGTAAAAATGAGCAGAGGCAAACCAGGACTGTGACACTTAGTGATACATGCCTGATAGGGGAGGCAGCTTGTAATAGAAGTTGGCGATGATAATCTGGAAGCTGTTCTTCAAAAGGTGGCAGACAATGAAATTCTGTTATTTTAAGAGACTGAAAAAATGCAACTATTTGATCGTGATGCAGAGCTAACCTTCCTAAGTTTTGTTATGTTCTCGTAATAAATTGTTTCCTAGGCATTGTATTGTGTGAGATTAAGAATAACTCTGACATAATATATAACGACATTCTTAATCCTTCTTGTTCTCCTTTGAAGTATCTTTTGTATTGCATTGGCACTGGCAACTTGGTAATAATTCAGCAGTGCTACCTAATTTATGTAAAATAACACAGGTGGCATTTACCTCTATCTTTCATCTGGAGTTTCACTCTGTGGAGCTGTTTGTTTCCTATACAGCATGTCATAATCATCCGCAAACTTTTAGGCAAATTAAGTTGGATCCTTCTATGGTATGAACTCAGCAGAAAATTGTTACATGTCTAAATTTAAAGGGACCAAAGCATTACAGGAAATCAGAGATTTTATTTTGGACAGGAACTACATTTTATTCACATCTTGTTGTGTGTAGATACTGACTAAAACACTGCTCCATTGGATTTTTGAAGCACCTTGCCTGTGCCTTCAATTATCTCATTTTATGTTTACGTTTCTAATTAGAAACTCACTGTATTCTGTATGGAGTAGTGGACGTTTCTCAGTTGCACATATTCCAAATGTGACCCTTGATTGTTCAGTTATTCTTGGTTTTCGTAGTAGCTCACACTAACATGCATATTCCCAGTATGCCAGTCTTTTGGATGTTGTTGGGTAGTACTATTTATATTCAGACTTAAAGTAATAAAATCTTTGAACTACTTTTGAGAAGAAGCTTTAAACTGAAATACTGTGGTGATGCCTCCTGTGCTTTTCCTGTCATCCTAGAATCTAGAGCAGAGGCTATGTGAAAGGCTTTTCTGAGTTAACACTGAAGAAAAAGGAGATGTAAGTGCAGGTTCAAATATTTTCAGTGCTAAAGTGGAATTGCCCTGAGCATTTCACAAGAAATTAAATCTGAGTACATGGTATCTGGCAATTAATAGCAACGAAAGTTATATATACAGGGATTAGATAGTCCTTAATTGTCATTACTTCATATTCTGATGGCAAAGTGAATTTATTAAAGTTTTTAAACACTGAAATAAACACAAGTAAATATTTTGTTTAGTAAAATTTTACTCGTATGTAATAATGCCTACATGAAAATTCATTTGGGATACTTTCTATTTTGGAACAGGGATTAAAATGAATCAGAGTCATTTTTCTGTTCATTAAGTAGCTCACTCCTGCTCCATCATAAATAATAAATAAAACGATAGGAAGACTCATCACTTGTTAGTGAAATTTGAGTATCAGCAAGTAAGTTAATAGGAACAGCAAATAAAAAGCAAGCTAATGTCAGCATAAAATACCTTTGAAACTTCCTAAAGCTGTATGTTGAAGATCAAGATTGTATGCATTCTGCTGCTTAAGAAAGGGGAAGTTACCAAGGCTTACCTGTAGATCTGTTTGCTGGTTTTTCCATTCCCATACCCCATTCAAGCTAGCTATAATTACCAAGAATATAGAACATTTAATTTCTTGGGCTTACCCATGAAGCTGGGTGATTCTCAAATGTTCAGATAAGCTCGTTCCATAAGACCCTTAACATGTCAGAAGTAGCTGCATGTTTCTTCCTTTCAACCCCTGTTACCAGAGAAACCTTATTATGGAAGGTCAAGGCATTATGAATAGATACATTCTGATTTCCACTACCACCCCAAAAAAACCCCAAACCCCAGCCCATCCATAAAGCACCTGAGGTTTCTACCCTGCTTCTGTGGTTGAGTATGTTATTGAGTATGTGGTTGAGTATGTTGTTTTATGAGAAAGTGTGGGAAATTTTGGTGCAGTCAGAAGAAATGCATCTTCCATTCTCCTCTCTCCCCATCTTTTTGTGATAGGTTGACCCCATCTGGAGACCAGGTGCCCAACCAAAACTCCTCTATCACACCCCTCCTCAACTGGCCAGAGGAATATAGCAAAAGGCTTATGGGTCGACATAAAGACAGGGACATCACCTCCTCAATGACCATCGTGGGCATACGGACTCAACTCACAAAAATAAAATTATTAGCAATCAAATCAGAGTAGTGTAATGAGAAATAAAGTCAAATCTTAAAAATACCTTTCTCCCACCCCCTTCTTCTCAGGATTAACTGCATTCCTGGTTTTCTCTACCTCCTCCTCCAGCATTACAGGGGGATGGGTAATTAGGGTTGCAGTCAGTTCATCACATGTTGTCTTGGCTGCTCCTTCCTCCTCAGGGGGACGACTCCTCACACTCTTCCCCTGCTAGAGTCTGGGGCCCATCCCACGGGAGACAGTCCTCCATGAACTTCTCAAATGTGAGTCCTTCCACAGGCTGCAGTTCTTCACAAACTGCTCCGATGTGGGTCCCTTTCCGGAGGTGCAGTCTTTGAGGAGCAGACTTCTCCAGTGTGGATCCCTCCTGGGGTCACAAGTCCTCCTCTCCATGAGGCCGCAGGTTCTGCCAGGAGCCTGGTCCAGTGTATACTTCCCACAGGGAAGGTGACATCCTCCTTTGGGTCCATCTACCTGCTCCATGTGGAGTCCTCCATGGGCTGCAGGTGGATATCTACTCCATTGTTAACCTCCAGGCACTGCGGGGGGGACCCCTGCCTCACCATGGTCTTCTCCATAGTCTGCAGGAGAATGTCTGGAGCACCTTCTCCCCTTCCTAACCCTGATGTCTGCAGAGTTGTTTCTCTCACATATTCTCACTCCTTTCTTCCATCTCCAATTGCTCCTGGTGGTTTTTTCCTCGTAGCTAAGTAATGCCAGAGGTGCTACCACTGTCTCTGATGGGCTCAGCCTTGGCTGATGATGGGTTCGTCTTGGAGCCAGCTGGCATTGTCTCTAATCACACATGGAGGCAGCTTCTCACAGAAGCCACCCATATAGCCCCCTGACTACCAAAACTTTACCCATGGAAACCATGGGTTTCATTTGTCATTTCTTGTGTGTGCAGAGGTCTCTCATTGAAACCAAATCATGTCTGTGATTTTGAAGATGCGTGGATTATAATATCGTAGGCTCTGTTGGCTGCCTGAAAGCACCAACGACACTAGGAAATTTATACTTTACCCTGCTGATTGTTGGAAAATATGAGCTCTTGATTGGTATGCAATTAGAAGTGTAACATTCTGTTAAACATATCACACAGCATATGGCATGTTAGTAGCAAATCCTCTAATTTAAAATGAAAAAAAGTATGTAGTTCTGCATATTAGCGATTTTTGCAGGGAATCAAAATTTGCTATTTGTCTAAATGTCAGAGGGGAAAAAGCCATCCTTAGTTATTTTGGTAATCTAAATTTGGAATATGTTTGATAAAATTTCTGTTCTCTTAATAAACAAACAGAGAAGAGGAAAACCCATAATATAGTTAAATGTGCTGTTAGACCCAACTAATCAAAACTATGCCTTTTACTAAAAAAAAACCACCAAACAACCCTTAAAATTACCTTACCACATCTGCTTTAATTCCAACAAATTAAAAATGCTGAAGCATACATATAATTGCAGAACCACAGGGGGAAAACGAAGACAAAAGACCCTGAGTGGAATTCATTGATGGGCAATAAGATGGTGCATTGTTCTGTCAATTAAAACATAGAATGTATCCAGAGACAGAAGAACATTTCTTTAAAAACCTCATCAGTTTGAAGACTTGATACACCCTCTAGTCTTCTAGTACATATTCTTGGATTTTTTGGTGGTGTGTTTTGGGAGGCTTGGAATAACAGTTTCACATATTTACCAAAATGCTGAAAACAATATGCTTCTCTTTGAAGCCAGAGTCTTGCTTTAGCGAAGTCTTCTCCCTTAGGCCCAGGGATGATTAGTACTGAGAAGATGTACTTAGCCCATTTATAATTGCTAGCACTGCTAATTGTAGGCATGATTCATTGAAAGATGGTTTGGTAGCCCAGGCTAAGATAGGGGTAAGTAAACCGCATCTGAAAAAGACAGTTTCTTTTAACAGTGGTTGTGCAGGATTACTGTGTGTCTTCAAATATGATTAGTCTTGGAGAGGATGGCATTCCATTGATTGACTGCACATGCAGCACGATTTTTATCAGTGGAGGTTAAAAACCTTGGAATGCTTCAGACATGTTTTTGTTAACAGGATACTTGACAATCTTGTTTCTAATATCTTTAGATGGTCAATTTATCTCATGTTTGGCAGGTAATGTTTGCCTTGTTCCTCAAAGTTTCTGACTTCCTAGTCAGTCTTTCACTTTTGCTATGTCAGGATAACTCATCACTTTAAAAATGTGCCTTCCTTCTGCTTTAATTTACATCTTCTCTCTGGTCTTTTTCCCATGGCATAATATTTCTGAGACATCAGTCTAATGGTGTATTTACCAATGTATCCCAAAGTAACCTACTAACGCTGGCTTTATTAAGTTCATATCCTGAAATGGTAAGTAGGATTCCTCTTCTCATCTCCTTATCATCCCCACCTTTGTCACCCTTCTACTTCAATCATGAGGGTGACTCTTACCACAATCCAGCTGGGCGCTGCAGAGCCGCAGCCTAGCCTTGTGAGAATCTGCGTCCCTATCTAAAACTAGGCAGGGAAATAAGTTTTTCTGCTCTAGCAGATAACTGATCATTTATTATGCTCAAGTACTGACATGGGTTTTGTTGTGACTTTGTACTTCATTTTGACATTGCATTATACAGTCAATTTGGCATTGAACTGGAGAAAATGAGAATACTAGGGAAGCCGATTCCTCAAATTATTAATTTTATATCAAAGACAGCTCTCCAGAATGTTTCATGGAAGGAGTGAGGGGTTTGTTTTGGTTTTTTTTTTATTCTGCTTTACTCACTAAATTACACAGTTACTTTGGAAATCTTAAATCTAGTACATTTAAAATCAGTTTGTGCTACAAAGCCTGCAGTTTGGTTATCGGTCGTTCCTGTTGTGTGTTGTAGTCGCTAATCCTTTTAATGAAGAGCTTTTAGCATTGAAGAGTTTCTATTTATAGTAAAGCCATTAGAGCATAAAGCTCCTCATTGCTATTCTGCAGTGTGTAGCTGTAATGTTTGTCAGTGAAGAAAAGATATTTTTAGCTGCAGCATTGAAAACTGAGGCTGAAAGGTCAAGAATCCTCGCGGGTATATGTTCTGCTACATCAGTGCTATCACACAGCTGCTGTTTACTCTCTTATCGTTCTTCAGTAATAAGAAGATTTCTTTATTGTGACACTAAAGGTATAAAGCATCAAAAGGATTTTGTGCATGAAATGAATACTCCGGGAAGGATGATGTATCCAATCACGTTAAATGTTCTACTTTTCCTTAAGTGAATGATTTTATTTTCCCAAAGACTGTCTCAATACCTATTCGTCAAAGATTCATTCTAGGAAAGTTTTTTATTAAAGGGGATAAGACCTAATGCAAGCGAAAGGCAATCTGCTGCAGTAGTGACGAATTTTAAGTACATGCTATTCCGCCTGACATCTACACCATTCATTTTCTTAGCAGCGTGCTGCATGAGCAGAAGACATAATATCAACGTGTAGTTTGCCAGAGCAGAAAGAGCCTGCAGATTTCTGTTGGTAACTTGAGGAACAGAATTGTGGGTGGTGGTGATTATATCTGCTACAGGACAGCTTGTAGCGTGCTGGATAGGTACTCAGCAAGCACAAAAAAATCACGTGGCCCTATTGAAACAGGATATGATAGATTATATGTAAAAGGGAGAAAGGAGGGGAAAAAAAGGGATAATTATAGGAATACAAGGCTGCATATATTATCTAAGTGTACAATGTGGAGGCTTCAGAGGGTTTTCTAATATCTTTATATAAAAATCAGGGGGAAAAAGAGATTAATTGCCACATTGAGAAAATTAGAGCTGTGTGATCAAAGGAAAGCCATAGAAGAAATGGCCTGTTGACAGATGGCTTATAAAAATGAAAAGATTTTGCAGAGGATATGAGTCTGGAGTTTTGTGCTGCTTGGGGAGGCACAGGCACTGTCATCATATTTTAATAATAATAAGCTGCTATGTAACCCGTTTTATTCACCAAACATTATGTAGCATAAGAAAGGTATGAGTAAAATAATACACTGATAGGTACACTTTCTTCTCGGGGTATAATGAAATTAATTGTACTTCTCTCAGAATTTCTTCAAGGTCTTGCTGCTGGAGGTTGTTCTTATCTTCTGACAAATGGAAGCCATTATCATATACCTTTTAAAATATGTTCCTTCATCTCAGGAATTATTTTAATTCTACCCGCTCTGCATATCCAAAAAAGATTTTAACACCATCTTCTCCAAATTTTCTCTGTAGACAGCATTTGACTTAATCCATGTGGTTGTAATTAACATTGTTCTGTCTGTTATAGTTGTGCCAGGCAGCAGCACAGCCTGAACACACATTAACAGGCACCTCCTGTCCCCAGGATCTTGTAGATAAATACACCAAAATTTGAAGGATTGTCAAAATGAATTGGAGAAACTGTAAAGATCTCAATTCTACAATTATTTTCTTTTGTAATTGAATGAGATTTAGGGAAATGGGCATTGGCTGAAGGGAATAACAGGAAGGGAGGGTACAGCTTTATTAAAAGACAAGGCATTAATGACTTGTTCCTATCAAAATCAACAGATGTTGCTTAGTCCTATTATCTCTCATCTCTCACTCTTATATGAAAGAATCGTGGCTGTTTCTGGTTCTGTCACCCATCTCATGCCACAGTGACTGGGTTCCACTCACTAATATGATGGATAACAACCGGGGGGAGAGTACCTTTTATTTTTAATCTTCTCTTTTTTTTTTCTTTTTGCCACGTTAGTAGGTTGAATTGCTGTGCCTTGTAACAGGGCAGTGAGCGTGGGGTAAAGGAGCAGCTGGCTCATGCCGTCCAAAGCCAGGGGCAGAAGAGGAGGGCAGGAGGAAGCCGAGCTTCTCCTACTCCTTGCTGAGGTGAAGAGCTCTTAATTTAGTTTACCATTGTATGAAACACATGAGGAGGAAGGCCATAAGGAACAGGAACAATAGGTGGAGAGAGGCTCAATTGTGCAGGAGGAAACCTGCTTGAACAGCGAGTCTTCATGTGGAAGAGAATGTCCTAAGAAGGGGCTTTCAAAAGCTGTCCTGATGCCACTCAAAGGGCTCTTTAAGCCCACGTTGGTTCCAGGTGGTGCCAGGATATTGTTTTCTTTTTACTGATTTGTTATCTTTGAATATGCATGGCTTGGAAAAAGAAGAACACTACCTGGGGCTTAATGCTGACCTGGCAGGTGGTTGCTCATACAGATGAGATAGACTCATTGTATAGAGAGTGGAGGAATGTATTTTGAGTTTTTGGCTTCATGATGTGTACACATACACACTTCCTTCATGAAAGTGGAACTATAGAAGCACCAGCAATGGATTTATTATATTGTGAGAACTGGAAATTCCTGGGATTTTGGTGGTAGCACAAAGATTTCTTTCCAAAGAAAGACTCCACGGTGGCTTTTATTTCTTTCTATAGCTGCTAGAGTATAGAAGGAATTAGCAGAGAATATGATTTTAAAAAATTATGTAAACTCATAATCTATGATCTTAGCTGCAAATCAGTAAGATATTTGTAGATTTCATAGCCTGTAGAAGTAGTCATGGTATGGTGGGTGGGTGGGGAAAGTAAGTTCTAGGTCACATGCTGATAAAGTAGTGTTTAAATTGATGATATTTTGTGTGAAAATGCGTAGTATTTTCCCGTTCTAGCCACTGTGAAAATCTTCTCGTTTTCCTATACTTCCCTATATAATCTTGATTTTTTGTACCCACTAGTCCTGTGAAATCCTATGTCAGTTTGCTGTCTCTGCTGCATTCTCTCTTGCTTATTTGGGTTTAGACCAGCTTTAATTACATTAATGGTGGAGTCTTTTGATTTTGCAATCACGATGATGTCTTTTTTTTACAGTTAGCTGTTCACATACTAACTAATTTGCTTTATTAGTTAAATGTTCTTGGGAGAAACAAATTATTTTTTTTCTTTCATGTTTTCTTCTTTTCTTTTTTTTACCCACAATAGCTTTTGATAGCAAAAGCAGAATAATTTTTTTTGAGTCTTAATGGCTAATGCTCCCACTTTTTTATGCACTGGCATGAGGGTGAAAACCGGTCAATGTTGGTCAATTTTGGTATTTATTGACATTCAATTTTCCTGTAAATTTGTAAAACTGAATGCAAGTAAGTCACTAAAATATTTTATTTTCATTAAATTCTTCCCTGGATATCTTCTGTGTGCACAGATAGGTTAAAAATAATTGCAAAGCAAACATGCTGGCCTTTATTGACATATATTCAATGAACATGCAGCAATTGACAGTTGCCTTTTACTACTTTCATATTTTCAATTTAAATACATAGTTTCTGTGAGAGAGTGGAAATGTCAAAGCTGTATCTGTAGTGAAGACAAAAATACTTGCCTGTAATTACTGTTCTCTGGAAGTGTTCTTTGTGAGAGAGGCTTTATCTGTTCTGCTTTCTGCCGTATCTGAGGCTTGTATATTCTTTTCTTGATTTGTTTGTTAACCAAGGGGAATTTTTTATCTTCTTACTCTCTTGTGTTTTGAGATTTACCGTGTGATTGCCTCTAGTTTCCAACTTTAGAAATTTTATGGAATACGGAAATGTGACCTAGTTCTGACCTCGTATACCTTAGCTGCGTTTTGCAGCAATGCCCCTAGCATGTTTGATGGCCCTTCAAGTCCTTTTATTTGCATTCTGTCATCACAAAATATATTTGGCTCCTGGTTACTGTATAAAAGGATTAACGACTCCTGACACAGTTGAAGTTTCGGGTTAGGAATCTCAGTTTAAATCTCCTCATAACAACTGAAATATCAAGGGTGGTTATTACAGGAAGATTGAGTTGCTTTGAGAGATGTGTGGAGACCTGTGCAAAAGTGTCGTACATGGGGGGAATCTCATCATTTCAGCCACACTTTTCTGGCTGGTACAGAGCAGTACCCGGAGAGTTCAGTTTATCTACTTGAGCTAATCCGTGTCTCTGGTTTATTGTATTATGCAGAGCCTATGCTGTAGATCCAGTTCAAATTAAAATGAAGTACTGGGTTTTAGCATTTCACTCTGTCTGAAGCAGCAGTTGTTTGATGGTGGCAATGTTGAGAACACTTGTGCAAATAAAGCTCCAGGCAGTGGCTAACATTTTAATTGTCCTGTCCTTTAAATTTGCTCATTTTAGGAGTCTTGTTGATGCTAATGCTGTCTCTGTAGTATGAAGCTAGGATGACTTGGAATTCTAGTCCTGTTTGTTAAGTGAATGTATTTTATGTGCAACTAGTGACTTGCTACTAGTGGATGGTTAAGTGTAACCACTGACTTGTTTTATTGTGTGTTTAAAGCTCTCATGAATCTCTGAAAGAGTCCTAAGACACATTTTTGCTGTGGTTTTCTGCTCATGGTTGGGTGCCATTCAAGATTTGTAAGGAATTAAAAGCTAAACTTAGCCTTGTTTGACTGCATCTCTTTCTATATAGCATCTCAGCATTTGGGATCCTGTGCAATTTATGTCAACAACATCTAAATTAGGATACTTAAGGCTAAAACATTTCTGCAATTGAACTTTGCTGTTCTTGCTGCCAGTTAAATGACATGGTCTCAGTATAAAATATTCCTCTGTTCAAGATTCCAACATGTGTGGTGTTGACATGTGGAAATGTAGATAAAGTGATAAAAGGCACTGTTATTATTGCCTGCCCACATGTATAATTTGTTTGCTGCATAAATACACCTACAGGCTTGCTCCACGCAGGGGTCGAAGTAATCACATAGAAACATATATTTGCTTTGTTAATTCGCAGAATTTTTCTGTGATATGTTCAACATAAACAAAGATAAATAAGCCAAGACTTCATCAGGGAAAACCATGTTTCTGCCAAATTGCCTTACAGCAGGCCAACAAAATTCCTTCCAAAACATTCCTTGACACTTCTGAAGGGAATACCTCAACCAGTGCATGCAACTTCTACAATGATCGATCTCTTACTAGGGAGTAAAAGTTGAAGATGAACATAATTCTGTGTTTGTAACCAGTAACTCTGAGTCTAGCAACTGTACAATGAATAATCCAAACTGATTCTTAAAAACCATAGAATGTGAATGTAGGTATGTGATGGGGGAGCCCAAGCCTACGAAGATGTCTGATTTGAACGTAATGCATTGCATCTAAGAACAAAGTGAAATATGGGCTAGGAATGTGATTGTGTAAGCAGATAGTCTCCTTGGTAGCTCTAGTTTCTAACTAGTTCCCAGAAGAAAATGTTGCAAAATTCTCCTACAGAACTGGTAGAGCTCCTCTTTTGTACTGTGTATATCTGAAGAAACATATCGGTCTCTGCAACTGCATCGCCAACCAAGGCTCCAGTGGCATTTTAATAAAATAAATGAGCAACTCTGTTTAACTGCTGAAGCAAATCCTATCTTCACTGTTTTATCTGGTTCCTTCCCTGAACTCCTTCTCCCACGTCAGCTTTCCAACTCAGCTTGTGCTAATATGCTGTCCAGCATCTCCTTAATTTTTCTTGGCTTGTGTTGTCCTCCTGGGCTGACAGAGCTCGAGTCTTGCTGTTCCCATTCTCTCTAAGGGTTCACAGGATGACGTGGAAGATCTCACTGCTTCTGGCTCCAGATTAGAAGTCCTGAAAAAAATCAAATGGGTGTCTTTCTCTGAGGGCAGGATGGACTGACTTTTCTCTTCTAGCTAACATTATGTTTATAAGGCTGGAAGCTTATTTAGGAAGATGCTTTTTTTAAAGAAAAAAACCCCTAAACAACCCAAAGCCCAAAACTACCACAAACCTTGGAGAGCTGGATACCAGAAAATGGTATAAAAAGTTTGTTGTAACTTTTAAATTGTCCAACTGCACTGCCATGAGAAGACAGTTGTTTTCACTCTGTTGCTTACCTCTTGTGAATTTATGATACTGTTTTTCTGAGAACACTGAAATGTTTCTTATCATCAGTGAGCGAATCATATCCCTGTGAGAAGCTTAATGTGAGTATTACATATAGACAGACTGGCGAAAGATCATTACTTTGCCTCAGGCTACAAAATAAGACAGTAATATAGTGGGAAGCTCAGTCTCACAGTCTCCCTGTTTAAACCAGTGAATGACTCATTTATGATACTGGTTTAAAATGCACTAGGAATGAATGATGGTGAATAAAGCTTAGAAAATGATTGGTCAGAACAATGTCTCATATTCAGGGTTTAATAATGTGTGACTTTCACACCATATTTGAAATTGAACTAAAACTGTGGGACTATATTTTTCTTCTGGCGATATCCCTGATTAATAAACAAACCAATGCTTTTCCACACTGAATTACTTCCAGTATCTTTATTTGCACAACAGTGTGTCAGAGTATTCCTTTCACTTGTAATTTGGCTGATTTGCAAATCTTTGTTACTCCCTTTAGCTGCCACTGGCTTGGCAATGAGCTAACATTAGGCTTAGGTCCTTCTGAATTTAAAGACTTCCACCTGAGATCCTGCTCAGCATCACAGCAATCTTTCTGTCAAAAGACCTTCCTCATCCTGGGATTTCAAGAAACCACCCCTATGAAGAAGTTTTGTTTATAATTGCAGGTTGAGCATCCACAAATCTACTCAGTTTATTCTAAGTTCAGTTCAGTATCGAGGCTCAGAGGAACTTCAGATGGGAGATCAAATTCCTAGTGTCCTCCTGATCGTGCGACCCACTGCTTTCCTTCTTCCTCAAGTGTAGTCTGAGGAAGACTTTTAATTGACCTGAGGGTTGCTAT